>JBBPOJ010000511.1:0-25366 GCA_038091395.1 Leccinum rimulosum
CGAAGCACCCCTTACATAAATAATAATATCGCACTGCAAAGATCCAGTACCCTCGGGGTACGAACAAGCCAAACTATAAATACTGATCACAAGAAATCATTCTGTCATGCCATTTTCCCCCTGACGGTCTATCAGGCAGGACAACCCTGACCCGAATCATTCCCTCTGACCTCAAGCTGAATCTCCTCCCCTCCCTCCTCGCCCGGACGGCCACTCCCATCCGCGAACGCAATCCCAGAGACAGAGTGATCCCGTCCAGCAACGTCCCCAGAACGCGAAGAGATCCCAAAAGCACTATCGACCCCTTCCAACCGACCACGGCTGTCCTTCTCGAATAGCTCACGCATGCTGATCACAAATCGGGGCATGATAGGGAACATGCTGACAAAGTAAAAGAGGTCGAGGATGAGAGACCAGAGATGGGGTAACACGTCCCCATTCGCGTTCGATATCACGATGGTGATATTGTTGAGCAAACTCCTGCATCGTTACGCAAAACTTGATCAGCGGTGCCATCATATATTGCGCGCGTGCGCAAGGACCGCTAGTAGCAAATATGTGGTGAATGACGTACAAAAAGAGATAAGCAACACCCTCCTTGACGATCAAGGACATATATCGGTTGGGATCCCAACGCCCCGTCGCTTTGTACATTGCGATTGATTGCTTCACCAACGGAATGAGAGCAAGGATCAATAATAGGGCATCGAAGAGAATTGGCCAGATGATAAAATATTTCGCGTAAGGGGCGATTACAGGATACGCCACAGTGCAAACCGAGTAATCGAGCACTTGGCTGGTTCCAACTACAAATGCAAGACAGAAGGGGGTAAAGTTCACATGTGTACTAATCATTCCGACTTAGGTGGAGTCATACCTGTGGCATCGATGTCTGGATTGTAAAAGATAGCTGTCAAGACGAGTTGTTCAACCACATTGACCGTGTAGCAAAGCAGAAGGATAGTAAGGATGAATTTTGAACAATTCCACATTGCGTGAACACGCAGAACCATTAACACTGATCAAAGTCAACATATCTCAATGAAATAATACAATAACAATTCAACTCACATGAGGAGGCAAAAGAGAATGGGGCAAATGCCCAACCGCCCGAGTAAATCAAACCAGTACCTTCGAGGTATAGATAGGATATCCAGATCAAGCATTATCAAGGACGTATATTAACAATGCTTACACCTAACCGATTGTGAACAAGGATAATCAAGGGAATGAACCACGTACGTCTATCACCACAACATATTCTCATTTCATTAGATCCATTGATTGAAAGGAAAAACTAACCTTTGCAGGTCCAGGCACGAACGTGGTGCCAACTTGAAATAAAAATAGTCATCATAGTGAGCCTTGACTAATTGCCTTGAACGTACAAAGCGATCCAACCCTTGAAATTACGTCTAAGGTATACTGTACTTTCCATGATCGTGACTCACATTGCACGATAGATACCAAGATAACGAACCTGTGTGAGTCAGAGTATTGTGCATGAGCCACTGAGAGCAATGTGTCTGAAGAGTTTACGCACAATAAGATACAACGCGGTTACCCATGTCCAGGACTTGTTCTGCAGTGCGATCAGTGGGCGGATGATTGCTTTGAAATATGTGTTGCCTGACCCAGATATGCTCAACCTGTGAAGATATTAAGCGAATAAACAGTAAAGGAGGCAACACCATGTATACCTCTTTGGGAAACATGAGGACTGTTAACAGTCCCAAAGTTTAGTGTTACATATGTTCAGCGTGCACTTTAATGCTCACTATAATCATAGATCACGGCGGTCACCATTGCAACTGCATGGCAGTAATGATGTCAAATCAATGAGCATTAATATAATTCGCAAAGAGCCATACGGGACACATAATTGTTTAAGAGCTGTAGCTGAACGGCCGACTGTACGTCAGACGACATGGCGTGGAATTTAATGGCAGTGTCTGGATAATTTGGTTTAATAACGAAAGACGATGGGGGTGAAAGGATTAGACCGAATCACCTGGCAGGATGTGCAGCTTTTATTACCCCCCAAAGCGTGGGTCGGTAGTATATTCAGTTTTCCGACACATCACAGAGAAGCAGAAATACCACCGTCAAGAAGTTATCACCCATAGCCCGCGATAAGCAGATGGAAGGATACCAAAAGGCGGCGCATGATGATCATCGATCTTCGTTTCCCATGGGTATGGGGCTGCTAAAACTCTATTTCCTGAGAGTATAATCGTAATGCACGCTTTGAAGCAGTTGCCTTGGGCTAGGATTGTTTTCTTGAACCAAAGAAATCTTCTGAAATCACGTCGTTGCGTCAGTCAGTAGAACCGACTAGATATACATATCGCGACATGCCGAGGTCCGATGACGAAGCGATCGCGCCAGCCATGAAAGGTGATGAAACAGAGCTGATACCACTGCCTTCCAATCTTCGCAAAATGCCAGACACAGACCTGGGCAAGCAAGTGGGATCGGTTCAACATCGACGATGTCTGATGTGCCGTTGAATGGTGGGTGATGCAGGCTGTTCCTGCCGGTGGAGATTGGCGGATCGCACTGCCTCTATTTTGGCATGGAATGCGCCGAAAAAGGAGTAAAAAGGGCCGTTGTGGCTATAGATGCACAAGGCGCCAGAAGCGGAGGACGCGCCGCGCAACTACTTGCTGAGGCTGCTATGGATGCTTGCCAACGCATCTTAAATCAGCTGCGACTTGGGTTTTTGAGTGGTTCTTCGTTGGGTACCGAGGTGGCACGAGCGAGATTGCAGTCTTGACTTAGAACCAGAAGTATCCAATTGTAGAGTCACACGCATCGTCTCGGCGACGTTTCATTTACTCCTGCGGGGTTTGTAGAAGAGTGGACGCGCTCTGTCGACGCTCGGACCTAGAATCTGAAGCAGATGGTCAAGGCCAAGGCCGTGCGTGATGATTGGGACAACGATGACGAGCCAGAGAAGAACATAGGAGGGCAACAAAAGATCGATGGGAATGAAAAGACGAGTTTGACCAGAAACGACGATGATACCGCTCCGGTTCTTCGGGATGGGGAGAAGCGGAAGGGGAAGCACGAAAGGGAGAGGAAGTTAGCACCAAGATCTGGGAGGAACCGTGAGTCACCCCATCCTATCTTGGACTCGTTCCGCGCTGATCTTCCACTTCGCATGGTATTTTCCGTTGGACAGCTTCGTCCGCGACGTCGTTCCCTGGCTCACTTGTCCCCACCCGCACCCGCCCGCATGCTCGCGCGATGATCTGACTCCGACACAACAAGAGAGGACCGATGCCTGAGCTAATTGTTGCGCCTGCGAGCACAAGCCAAAGTTCCCCGCCTTCGCCACCTGCCGCACTCCAGCCAACGCTGCGCATCCTCAAACGTAGTAGCATCGAACATTGTTGCCCCAAAGATCGACGATGGTGTGGTAGGAGGAGTCGCTCTGAATTCATGGATTTGTAGGTATCTGTGCCGCTGCTTTGGACTCATTATCCTAGCATGTCACCGATGTATTGGGCAACAGATGAGATGCCACGAGTGGCAGGGCTTGCAATATCCTCCTCCCTTCTTTTACTAGTGTCGTAACTTGCCCCTGCAGGTATTGGAGATGAGTCATTATGAGCTTCAGCTTTCAGCATATATCAAGGTTTCATCGTTCGCATTTCGTGTGTCTGATTGTCAACGACGATTACTACCTCCCAGTCAAGGTGTCCTATTCGATTAGACCCGGCCACATAGTGGAGTTATAAAGCTCCAGGAGACGGAGACTGCACTGTTACTAACCTTGTACATTCGTAGTGTCAATTTATTTCTGTTTGGTAGCTTTGTGGATAAACTGAGGATCATACATTTCGTGTGCTAGATGAGTGACACGGATACACGAAATGCGGATGACATCGATAAAGGATGAAGAGGAAAATGACTGACAGGGCCGGGATGTTACCGCCCAGTTTCTCCACCGATGGTACTGGGTCTCTTGATGGGATCTCCTGTAGCGAGCTCAACACTTGACCTTGGCTCGTGCTGTCTAGCTGCTGTTCCCGGCGTTTCCGAGCGAGGTAGACCCGGCTGGCCCGGCTTGTGATTTCCCTTCCGAGGACCTCCGAAATCCAAGCACCGGTTCCAGCGAGCAACGGGTGAGATATTAACCCGAGGTTCCACTTCGGACCCAGGCTGGATAGCGATGCCTGCGAGGGCGCTGGGAGATGAGAGGAGAGATTAGTATGAAATGGTGCAAGGGGGGAATGGGCTGACCAGTATATGGTTGACCGATATCAACCCCAAAAGACTCGCCGGTCAGGGCATATACGACGTCCTCTGTGGTGACGTTTCCGGTCGCTTCAGGAGAATAAGGGCACCCGCCGAGTCTGCCGACAGAGGTATTGAAGGAACGCGATCCCAAACCGAGCGCAGTGAATATGTTTGCGAGTGCTGTGCCGTTTGTGTCGTGAAACTGTTCGAAACAGTGTAAGTCAAGCTGCGCTGGCAGGGGCGTGCCTGTCGTATCCCCCAGGCTGACCTCATAACAGCCCATCTAGAGCAGCTCTCTCGCACCCCACGTTCGTCCACACGTCCAGAATATGGACATGCAATGACGACCGGAACATATCCGCGTACTTGCAGCCCTTTGTCGCGGGCCGCGTGGGTCACGGATTCGAGGCGAGCCAAGGATTCTGCCACTGTGGCATTGGGATTTGCTTGCGAGAAGGCGTCTGTTGCAGCGGTGAATATCGCTACTGGTAATCGGCGGTGGAGGTTTCGCGGAGGAGTCGATAAGACTTCTTCGAGACTTTTGCAGTTTGGGACGATTACAGAAACTTCAGCGTTCGGGATGGGGACAGGACTTCGGCTGTCCCGGCCATCTGTGCGTGGTCAGCTCGAGGGCAGGATCAAGAATAAAAGGACGGACCTGAGATACCCACTTGGGACTGACGAAACTGCCTGCTTCGATGTTCTGCAGTCCTGCCTGGCCAAGTCTGTTTATGAGCTTGTAATTCGTTCTGGTGGCCATCACTTCGACGATGCAAACAAAGTTGGATTCAATCGCGGAGATTCAATTCAGTTGTTTCCACTTCTCCAAAACTTGTCCCCTCAGCTCTCAGTTTGACCATAAAGTTCTCCAAAATGATGGGCAGAAGCACGAAAGGGGGAGCAAGACAGCACCACAATCTGCCGTCCTATCTTGGACTCGTTTCGTACTGATCTTCCAGTTCGCGTGGCTTCGTGCGCGACGTCGTTCCCTGGCTCACTTGTCCCCGCATATGTGCCATGCTCGCGCGGTGATCTGAAATCAATCACAAGACAGGACAGATTCTCGAGCTCATCGTTGTACCTGCGAGCACGAGCACGAGCCAGAGTTCCCCGCCTCCGTCGCTGCGTACTACGACCATCTCCGAATGCCAGCGGCAACTCGGAACATGATCATCGGCCTTGTTGTCGTCGTCCTCAGAAGGGCTCAAGGTGATCGCGGGCTCTGGTCTTTGCAAGGGGGAATGCGAGTTCTGTGCCCATGTCCAGAACGAACTCTACTACTTCCAGTCGGTGTGGACCGGCGTGGTAGTGCGGGAGCCACTTGGTCCTGCATCGGAGACGTCGGATATGATGGAGGAAATGGACAGGATAAGGCCCGCGACACTGAAGGAGAAGGAGAAAGTAAGTACGAAAGAGATCATGGAGCTGTATTTGTACCGTACTACGACAGCGTTCAGTACTCAGCACTACGGTCTCCCTGCAATTTTCAACATTCCAACCATGACCTTGATGTGCACATGATATTTAGAAATACCTTCTGGTTCAACTGGGTAACATTCGTTGTTACCCACATCCGAAGCACCTCTGGAATAATAATATCGTCCTGCAAAGATCCAACACACCGGGGTTACTTAGGAACGAGCCAAACTATATATGCCGTATTGATCACAAGAAATCATCACTGGCATCTTGCCATTTCTTCCCCTCGATCCACGCAGGACAACTCCTACTACGCATCATCTCCTCTAACCTCGAGCTGGATTTCCTCTTCACCCTCTTCGCCCTCATGGCTGCTCCCATCCGCGAACGCGATCCCAGAAACAAAGGTATCCTGTCCAGCAACGTTCCCAGAACGGGAAGAGATCCCAAATGCACTATCGATCCCTTCCAACCGACCACGGCTGTCCTTGTCGAACAGCTCCCGCATGCTGATAACAAATCGGGGCATGATAGGGAATATGGTGGTGAAGTAAAAGAGGGCGAGGATAAGAGACCAGAGAGGGGTCAACACGACCCCATCCACGTCACCTATCGCGGTATCGATACTGTTGAGCAAATTCCTGTGTCGTTGCGCAAAAATTGATTAGCGGTACCATCCTAGATTGCGCGCGCGCAAGACTAGCAGCAAAGATATGACGAACAACGTACACAAAGAGATAAATAACACCCTCCTTGACGATCAAGGACATATATCGGTTGGGCTCCCAACGCCCCGTCGTCTTGTACATCGCGATTGATTGCTTCAACAACGGAATGAGAGCAAGGATCAATAATAGGACATCGAAGAGAATTGGATAGATGAGCGTATATGTCACGTAGGGTCCGATTGTAGTAGGAAACACATCAGTGCAAACCGAGTAATCGAGCACTTGGCTGGTTCCAACTACAAATGAAAAACAGAAGGGAGTTAAGTTCACATCTGTACCCATTATTCCGACTGAGCGGAGTCATACCTGTGGCATCGATTTCAGGATTGTCAAAGATAGCTGCCAAGAGGATATCAGAAATTACCCTAATCGTGTAGCAAAGCAGAAGTATAGCAAGGATGACTTTTGAGCGATTCCACATTGCATTAACACGCAGAACCATTAAGACTGATCAAAGTCAATATATATATCTCAATGAAATAATACAATAACCATCTGACTCACATGAGGAGGCACAAATGAATGCTGCAAATGCCCAATCACTCGAGTAACCGAAACCAGCACCTTTGGAGATAGGGATATCCTGATAAAGCTTCGTCAAGGATGTATATTAACAATGCTTACACCTGATTGATTGTGAACAAGGATAGTCAATGGAATGGAACAACGTACGTCTATCATCGCAACATATTCTCATTAGATTCATTCATTGAAAGGAAAAACCAACCTTGACAGGTCCAGGCATGAACGTGGTGCCAACTTGAAATATACATAGTCATAATGGTGAGCCTTAACTCATTGCCATGAACGTACAAAGCGATTGAGTCCTTGAAACCACGTTAAAGCCTTATAACTATACTGTACTTTCCATGATCGCGACTCACATTGCATTATAGATACCCAGGTAACGGATCTGTGCGAGTCAGAGCATTGTGCATGAACCACTGAGAGCAATGTGTCGGAATATTTTACACACAATAAGATACAACATGGTTACCCATGTCCAGGACTTGTTCTGCAGTGCCATCAGCGGACGGACGATTGCTTTGCAAGATGTGTTGCCTGACCCAGATATGCTTAACCTATGAAGATATTGAGCGAATAAACAGTAAGGGAGGAAACACCATGTATACCTCGCTGGGAAACATGAGGACTGTTAACAAAATAGTCCCAAAGTTTAGTGTGATATATATATCGTGAGCGTGAGCTCAATGCTCACTATAATCATAGACCACGACAGTCACCATTGCAACTTGCATGGCAGTAAATCAATGAGCAATAATACGGTTCGCAAAGAGCCATACGGGATATATAATTGTTCAAGAGCAGTAGCTGAACGACCGACTGTACCTCAGACGACATGGCGTGAAAGTGAATGGCAGTTGTGTGGATAGTATTTGGGTTGATAGTGAAAGACGAAGGGGTTGAAAGGATCAGACTGAATAGCGAGGCACGATGTGCAGGTTTTATTACCACCCAAAGGAGATACCACCGTCAAGAAGTTGTCGCCCACAGCCCGCGATAAGCACTGCAGATGACGGCGCATGATGAGAGTCATGTATCAAGCATCGATCTTCTTTTCCCACGGGTACATACGAGGCTACAATTTGTTTTTTTTTTTTTTGGACAAGCGATATTATTAAGCAGCAACTGGCTAACCTAGTCCTACTCAATACGCTAAGGCGGCAGTCGAGACTACCGGTCGAGGCTACAATTTGAACAGTAAGTTCATAATGCACAGCTCGAAGCAGTTGCCTTGGGCCAGGATTGTTTTCTTGAACAAAAGAAATCTTCTGAAATGAGGTCGTTGCGTCAGTCAATAGAAACGACTGGATACACATGCCCGATCACGCCACTGGCCATGGGAGGTGTGATCAAAAAGCCCTGATACCACTGCCTTCAACTCAAGATACCAGGCACAGAGCCTGAGAAAATTGGCACGCATCGGTTCAACATTGACGATGTTTGATGTGCCGTTGCTTTCATTTTGACCATGATAAAGTTCTCCGAAAAGATAGACAGAAGCCCGAAAGGGGGAAGAAGACAACACCAAGATCTGGGAGGAAGCGCGAGTCACCCCGTCTTGTCTTGGATTCGTTTCGTGCTGATCTTCTAGTTTGCATAGTTGTTTTCCGTCGGACGGCTTCGTGCGCCGCGACGTCGTTCCAACTTCCCTCTGTCCCCGCATATGTGCCATGCTCGCGCGGTGATCTGAACTCAGTAACAAGAGATGCACGAGCCCGAGTTCCCCGCCTCCGACGCCTGCCGCACTCCAACCGACGCTGAGTACTGGACGACTATCTCCCCGAATGCCAGCGGTAACTGGGAACACGATCATCGGCCTCGTTGTCTGCGTCATCAGAAGGGCTCAGGGCTGATCGCAGGCTCTGGTAATCAAAGGAGAATCCAAGTTCTGTGTCCATGTCCAGAACGAAGTCTACTACTTCCAGTGGGTTGGTGTGACCGTCGCGGTCGTGCGGGAACCGGGAACCACTTGGGCCTGCATCGGAAACGGATATGATTGAGCCGGGAAAGGGACAGGATAAGGCCCGCGACAGGAGGAGAAGGAGAAGGAGAAGATAACTTAGGAAAGAGATCATTTGTACTGTACGACAGCGTTGAGTACTCAGCATTACGGTCTTGTCAGAACAATGTCGGAACTCCCTTCAGCATTCAACATTCCAACCACTGTGACCTTGATGCGTCTTCAGTAAAAACCTGATATTTAGGAACGATACTAGTTATCAGCCGCATTGGATTTTACCCGCTGATCCGCGCAAACAGGAAGACCTGTTAAATAATAGTACCACACTGCAAAGATCCAACACCGTACGAACAAGCCAAACTATAAATACTGATCACAACAAAACATCACGTCTCGCCATTCCTTCCCTGACGATCAATCAGGCAAGGCAACTCCTACTATACATCATTTCCTCTAACCTCAAGCTGTAGATCCTCTTCACCCTCCTCGCCAGGATGGCTACTCACACCCGCGAACGCGATCCCAGAAACAAAGGTATCCCGTCCAACAACGTTCCCAGAACGCCGCGAGGATATCCCAAAAGCACTATCGATCCCTTCCAACCGACCACGGCTGTCCTTGTCGAACAGCTCACGCATGCTGATAAAAAATCGGGGAATGATAGGGAACATGGTGGTGATGTAAAAGAGTCCAAGGATAAGATTCCAGAGAGGGGGCAACACGTCCCCATCCGCGCTTGATATCGTGGCGGTGATATTGTTGAGTAAACCCCTGTGTCGTTGCCCCAAACTTGATCAGCGGTGCCGTCCTAGATTGTGCGCGCGCAAGGATCTAGTGACGAATAACGTACACAAAGAGATATGAAACACCCTCCTTGACGATCAAGGACATATATCGGTTGGGCTCCCAACGCCCTGTCGCCTTGTACATTGCTATTGATTGCTTCACCAACGGAATGAGAGCAAGTATCAATAATAGGCTATCGAAGAAAATCGAGAAGGTGACCAAATATTTCAGGTAAGGGCCGATTACAGGAAACGCCTTAGCGCAAACTGAGTAATCGAGCACTTGGCTGATTCCAACTAATTGAAAGACAGAAGGGGGTAAAGTTCACATGTGTACTGATTATTTCGACTGGGACTCTCATACCTGTGGAATCGATTTGCGGATTGTAAAAGATGGATGCCAAGACGAGTTCTTCAACCGCCCTAACCGTGAAGCAAAGCAGAAGGATAGTAAGGATGATTTTTGAGCGATTCCACATTGCGTGAACACGCAGAACCATTAACACTGATCAAAGTCAAAATATCAAAATCTCAATGAAATAACTTGAATACAATAACCATCTAACTCACATGAGGCGGAACAAATGAATGCTACAAATACCCAATTACCCGATTGAGCGCCATCAACACCTTTGGAGGTATAATAATATAGGATTCCCTGATCAATCATCATCGAGGACGTAAATTAACGATGCTTACAACTAACGGACTGTGAAGAGGGATGATAAATGGAATGAAACCACGTACATCTATCACCACAATATAGTATTCTCATTAGATTGATTCATTGAAAGGAAAAAGCCAACCTTGACGGGTCCGGGCACGAATGTGGTGCCAACTTGAAATAAACATAGTCATCATAGTGAGCCTTGACTAATTTTCTTGAACATACAAAGTGATTGATTCCTCGAAACCATATTCAAGGTACTGGATTGTATTGTGCATGATCATAACTCACATTGCAGAATAGATACCAGCGTAACGGACCTGGTGAAAGTCAGAATGTGGTGCACGAGTCACTGTCAGAGATTGCCAATGTGTCCGAAGATTTTACACACTAAAAAATACAACATGGTCACCCATGTCCAGGACTTGTTCTGCATTTCCATCAGTGGATGGATGATTGCTTTGTAATATGTGTTGCCTGACCCAGATATGCTCAACCTATGAACTTGATATTGAGCAAATAAACAGCAAGGGAGGGAACATCATGTATACCTCGCTGGGAAACATGAGGACTGTTAACGAAACAGTCCCAAAGTTTAGTGTTACATCCATATGTTAAGCCTGTACGATAATGCTCACTATAATCATAGACCACGACGGTCACCATTGCAACTGCATGACAGTAATGATGTTAAATTACTGAGCAATAATATGGTTCGCAAAGAGCCATACGGGATACATAATCGTTCAAGAGCTGTAGCTGAACGGCCGACTGCAGGTCAGATGACATGGCGTGAATTTGATGGCAGTGTCTGGGTAGTATTTGGTCAATAGCGAAAGACGACGGGGATGAAAGGATTAGACCGATTCACCTGGCAGGATGGGCAGCTTTTATTACCACCCAAAGCCTGGGTCGGTAACAAATTCAATTTCCCAACACAGCACGGAGAGGCAGAAATACCACCGTAGAGAAGTTGTCACCCACAGCCCGCGATAAGCAGATGCAGGCACACCAAGGTGGCACGTGATGATCTTGATTTCCTACTACAAATAAACTCGCAATGCATAGTTCGAAGCAGTCGCCTTGGGCTAGGATTGTTTTTTTGAACCAAAGAAATCTTCTGAGATTAAGTCGTGGTGTCAGTCAATAGAAACGGCTAAATACAAATGACGCGATATACCCAGGTCCGAGGACGCAGCGATCGCGTCCAAGTTAACCATGGAAGGTGATGAAAAATAACTGATACCACTGCCTTCGATCCTCGCAAGATACCAGGCACAGACAAGCTTGGTACGCATCGGTTCAACATCGACGAAATTTGATGTGCTGTTGATCAAGACAAATTTTTCTGGTGGGTAATGCAGGCTGTTCTTGCCAGTGGGGATTTGGCGGGTCGCACTGCCTCGATTGTTGCATGGAATGTGACGAAGAAGGATTTAAAAGGGCCGTTGTAACCATTGATGCACAAGGCCCCGGAAACGGAGGATGCGCCGCACAACCACCTGCGGAGGGTGCTATGGATGTTTGGCAACGCATCTATTTGATCGTCACGTCGATTCGGATGAGTACGTCGATGTTTCACTTACTCCTGCGGGGTTTGCAGAAGAGTGGACGGGCTGTGTCGATGTCGGACCCAGAATCTGAAGCAGATGGCCAAAGCTAAGGCCGCGCGTGATGATTTGGACATCGATGAGCCAGAGAAGGATATAGGAGGGCAACAAATGATCGATGGGAATGAAAAGGCGATTCTGACGAACAACGACGATGATACCGTTCCGGTTCTGCGGGAAGGGGAGAAGCGGAAGCGGAAGCCCGAAAGCGAGAAGAATACAGCATCAAGATATAGAAAGAACCGCGAGTCACCTGGAAGTACTTGCGATGCATTCCGTGTTGATCTTCCAGTTCGCATGGTATTTAAAACCGTTGAACAGTTTCGTGCGCAACGACGTTCCCCGGTTTACTTGTCCGCGCCCGCATGCTCGCCCGATAATCTGACTCCACAACAAGAGAGGCCAAGTCTGTTTATGAGCTGTCGCGATTCGTTCTGGAGCATCACGCGGACCAACTTCGACGATGCGAACAAAGTTCATAGTGCGAGACGAGACGGAGATTCAATTTAGTTCTTCCACCCCCTCCTTCTCCAAGAAACTTGTCCCCTCAGGCCTCAGGCCTCATTAATCATTTTTCAGTTTGACCATAAATTTCTCGTAACACTTCTCAATGATAGACAGAAGCACGAGAGGGGGAGCAAGACAGCACCAACTTGATTTCGGAGGAAGCGCGAGTCACCCCGTCTATCTTGGATTCGTTTCGTGCTGATCTTCCAGTTCGCATGGTTGTTTTCCGTCGTGCGCGACGTCGTTCCCTGGCTCACTCATACGCGCACTGGGCCATGCTGGCGCGATGACCTGAACTCAGTAACAAGAAAGGACAGATGCCCGAGCTCATCGTTGTACCTGCGAGCACGAGCCAGAGCTTCCATGGACCGCCTCCGACGCCTGACGCACTCCAACCGACGCTGCGTACTTGACGATCATCTCTGAATGCCAGCGGCAACTGGGAACACGATCATCGGCCTCGTTGTCTTCGTCCTCAGAAGGGTCAGGCCGATCGCAGGCTCTGGTATCTAAAGGGGAATGCGAGTTCTGTGTCCATGTCCAGAACGAATTCTACTACTTCCAGTGGGTCGGTGTGGACCGTCACGTTGTGCGGGAACCACTTGGGCCTGCATCGGAGACGGATATGATGGAGATGGACAGGATAAGGCCCGTGACAGAGAGGAGAAGGAGAAAGTAGTTCAATGTAATGTACTTTACGACAGCGTTGAGTACTGCGTACTCAGCACCACGGTCTTGTCAGAACTTGCTTCAGTATTCAAGGTTCCAACCACTGTGACCTTGATGCTTCTTCAGTAAAGACTTACTGTGATATACTAATATTTAGGAACGATACTATTAGTTATCAGCCGCATTCGATTTTACCCGCTGATCCGCGCAAACAGGAAGACCTGTTAAATAGTAGTATCACACTGCAACACCCTCGTACGAACAAGCCAAACTATTCATACTGATCATAAGAGAACATCAAGTCTTGCCTTTTCTTCCCTGACGATCGATCAAGGCAGGACAACTGCTACGCATCATTTCTTCTACTAACCTCAAGCTGGATTTCCTCCCCACCCTCCTCGCCCGGATGGCTACTCCCATCTGCGAACGCGATCCCAGAAACAAAGGTATCCTGTCCAGCAACGTCCCCAGAACCCGAAGAGATCCCAAAACCACTATCAATCCCTTCCAACCGACCACGGCTATCCTTGTCGTAAAGCTCACGCATGCTGATCACAAATCGGGGCATGATAGGGAACATGGTGATAATGTAAAAGGATTCGAGGATAATATTCCAGAGAGGGGGCAACAGGTCGCCATCCGCGCCTGCTATCGTGGTGGTGATATTGTTGACAAAATTCCTGTGTCGTTGCGCAAAACTTGATCAGCGATGCCGCATCCTAGGTTACGCGCGCGCAAGGACCACTAGTGGCAAAGATATGACGAACAACGTACACAAAGAGATAAGCAACACCATCCTTGACGATCAAGGACATATATCGGTTGGGCTCCCAACGCCCCGTCACCTTGTACATTGCGACTGATTGCTTCACCAACGGAATGACAGCAAGGATCAATAATAGGGTGTCGAAGAGCGTTGCGAAGATGTCAATATATTTCCCGTAACGGTCCATTGCAGGAACCACCACAGTGCAAACCGAGTAATCGAGCACTTGGCTGGTTCCAACTACAAATGCAAGACAGGAGGGGGTAAAGTTCACATGTGTGCTCATTATTCCAACTGAGCGGAGTCATACCTGTGGCATCGATTCGTGGGTTTAAAAAAATAGCTGCCTGGACGAATGCTAAAATTACGCCAACCGTGTAGAAAAGCAGAAGGATAGTAAAGATGACTTTTGAGCGATTCCACATTGCATGAACACGCAGAACCATCAAGACTGATCAAAGTCAAAATATCTCAATGAAATAATACTACAAGTAACTCACACGAGGAGGCCCAAATGAATGCTGCATGTGCCCAATCGCCCGAGAAACCGAAACCAGAACCTTTGGAGGCATAGATAGGATTCCCTGATCAAGGAACGTAAAATTACAATGCTTACACCTAGCCGATTGTGAACAGGGATAATCAACGGAACGGAACCACGCACATCTATCACCATAACATGCTCTCATCAGATTCATTCATTGAAAGGAAAAACCAACCTTGACAGGTCCAGGCACGAACGTGGTGCCAACTTGAATAAACATACTAAGTCATAATAGTCACTGAGCCTGACTAGATGGCTTGAACGTACGAAGCGATGCACTCCTTGAAACCACATTACATTCAAGGTGGATTGTAGTACTTTCCATGATCGCGACTCACATTGCATAATAGATACCAACGTAACGGACCTGTGCGAGTCAACATAATGTGCATGAGCCACTGTGAGAGAAAGGTGTCGGGAGATTTTACACACAATAAGATACGACATGGTTACCCATGTCCAGGACTTGCTCTGCAGTGCCATCAGCGGACGGATGATTACTTTGAAATATGTGTTGCCTGACCCATATATGCTCAACCTGTGAAGATATTAAGCGAATAAATGATAAGGGAGGAAATATCATGTATACCTCGTTGGGAAACATGAGGACTGTTAATGAGACAGGGCCAAAGTTTAGTGTTACATATGTTAAACGTGTACATCAATGCTCACTATAATCATAGACCACGACGGTCACCTGTGCAACTGCATAGCAGTAATGATGTTAAATCAATGATCAATAATTCCCAAAGAGCCATACGGGATATATCGTTGTTTAAGAGCTGTAGCCGAACGGCCGACTGTACGTCAGACGACATGGCGTGAAATTTAATGGCAGAGTATGGATAGTATTTTGGTTGACAGCAAAAGACGATGGGGATGAAAGGAATAGACCGAGTCTCAGGGCAGGATGTGGAGCTTTTATTACCACCCAAAGCGTGGCTCGGTAATAAGTTCAAGTGGGCGCAGAGAGGCAGATATTTGTCACCCACAGCCCACGATTTGAAGCAGATGAGGCATACCTGATCATGTATCTAGCATCGATCTTCTTTTCCCACAGGTATGGGGCTGCAAATACTCGATGTCCCACAAGTAAGCTCGCAATGCACGGCTCGCGGCACGGCAATCGCAAACATATTCACTATGCTCGAATTAGGATTACGCTCCTTTGATGAGTCTCGGCAGGTGGACTCGGCGGGTGCCCGTATTCCCCTTGGAGCGACCGGAAACGTCGCCACGGAGGACGTCGTATATGCACTGACCGGCGAGTCTTTTTGCACCGGTGATATCGGTGAACCATACACTGGTCAGCTCATGCCGTTTGTGTCGTGAAACTGATATTCGACACCGTTTATAAGTCAAGCTGCTGGTAGTCTATTAGGTGCACACTCACATGTCACGCAAGTTTGCTTGGAGGGTCGGACTGTGGTGCAGTGAGGCATGAGTGAAGCCACAGTGCAAGGTCTTCGGACAAGCGACACAAGCGAGAGGCACCGCTTCGGCGCTTCCTCTCTCGCCTCCACCACGTCACTCATCCGCCTTGCAGCGCTCGTCCGAGCCCGTTTCAGCGCACCCACCCACCACGCCCTGCCTCCATTTCCCATTCCGGCTCCTCGCAGCTCACCCCCCTGGGGTCCGGAGCGCGCGATCCCGACTTTCGGGTACACGCACCTGCGAGGTGTTCCCACCCACCCTCGCAGCTCACCATACCCGCCAACTCGGGCTCCCGTCCCGGGCCGGAGAGCGCTTCGCGCCTCGCCCGCCCACTCTCAACTCACTACCACCCTCCCTCGTAGCACACGGAGCGATGTCCAAAGATGGAATCATTATATGCACGAGACGGAGATTCAATTTAGTTCTTCCGTAAAGTCTGATCCCTCCTTCTCCAAGAAAGTTGTTCCCGCAGCTCTCAATTTGACCATAAAGTTCTCGTACCACTTCGCAATGATAGACAGAAGCACGAAAGGGGGAGCAAGACAGCACCGAGATTTCGGAGGAAGCGCGAGTCACCCGTCTATCTTGGATTCGTTTCGTGCTGATCTTCCAGTTCGCATGGTTGTTTTCCGCCGTGCGCGACGTCGTTCCCTGGCTCACTCATACGCGCACTGGGCCATGCTGGCGCAATGATCTGAATTCAGTAACAAGAGAGGACATATGCCCGAGCTCATCGTTGTACCTGTGAGCACGAGCCAGAGTTCCCATGGACCACCTCCAACGCCTGACGCACTCCAACCGACGCTGCGTACTTGACGACCATCTCCGAATGCCAGAGGTAACTTGGAACACGATCATCAACCTTGTTGTCTTCGTCCTCAGAAGGGCTCAGGCTGATCGTGGGCTCTGGTCTTCACAACGGGGAATACGAGTTCGGTGACGATGTCGAGAATGAACACTACTACTTCTAGTAGGTCAGTGTGGACCACGTGGTTGTGCGGGAACCACTTGGTCCTGAATCGGAGACTGATATGATGGAGATGGACAGGATAAGGCCCGCGACAGAGAGGAGAAGGAGAAAGGATGAAAGAGATTGCGAGGCTGTGTTTGTACTGTATGATAGCGTTGAGTACTTAGTACTACGGTCTTGGCAGAACTCCCTTCCGAAGTATTCAATATTCCAACCACTGTGACCTTGATGCGTCTTCCGTAAAGACTTGATATTTAGGAACGATACTAATTAGTACCAGCCGCATTCGATTTTACCCGCTGATCCGCGCAAACAGGAAGACCTGTTAAATAGTAGTATCACACTGCAACACCCTCGTACGAACAAGCCAAACTATTCATACTGATAATAAGAGAACATCAAGTCTTGCCATTCCTTCCCTGACGATCAATCAGGCAGGACAACTCCTACGCATCATTTTCTCTACTAACCTCAAGCTGGATTTCCTCTCCACCCTCCTCGCCCGGATGGCTACTCCCATCCGCGAACGCGATCCCAGAAATAAAGGTCTCCTGTCCAGCAACGTCCCCAAAACCCGAAGAGATCCCAAAACCACTATCAATCCCTTCCAACCGACTCGGCCGCCGACCACGGCTGTCCTTGTCGTAAAGCTCACGTATGCTGATCACAAATCGGGGCATCATGGGGAATATGGTGATGACCTGAAAGAGGTCGAGTATAAGGTTCCAGAGAGGGGGCAACACGTTGCCATCCGCGCCTGCTATCGTGGAGGTGATATTGTTGACAAAATTCCTGTATCGTTGTGCAAAACTTGAATCAGCGATGCCGCATCCTAGGTTACGCGCGCGCAAGGACCGCTAGTAGCAAAGATATGACGAACAACGTACACGAAGAGATAAGCAACACCATCCTTGACGATCAAGGACATATATCGGTTGGGCTCCCAACGTCCCGTCACCTTGTACATTGCGACTGATTGCTTCACCAACGGAATGACAGCAAGGATCAATAATAGGGTGTCGAAGAGCGTTGCGAAGATGTCAATATATATCGCGTAACGGTCCATTGCATGAATCACCACAGTGCAGACCGAGGAATCGAGCAATTGGCTGGTTCCAACTAAAAATGAAATACAGAAGGGGGTAAAGTTCACATGTGCCACGGTGCTCATTATTCAGACTGAGCGGAGTCATACCTGTGGCATCGATGTATGGATTGTAAAAGATAGCTGCTTGGACCAATGTTGAAATTGCGCCAACCGTGTAGAAAAGCAGAAGGATAGTAAAGATGACTTTTGAGCGATTCCACATTGCATGGACACGCAGAACCATTAAGACTGATCAAAGTCAAAATATCTCAATGAAATGATACTACAAGTAACTTACACGAGGAGGCCCAAATGAATGCTGCATGTGCCCAATAGCCCGAGTAATCGAAACCAACACCTTTGGAGGCATAGATAGAATTCCCTGATCAAGGGATGTAAATTAAAATGCTTACACCTAACCGATTGTGAACAGGGATAATCAACGGAATGGAACCACGTACGTCTATCGCCATACCATATTCTCATTAGTTTCATTCATTGAAAGGGAAAACTAACCTTGACAGGTCCAGGCACGAACGTAGTACCAACTTGAATAAATATGGTCATAATAGTGAGCCTGATTAAATGGCTTGAACGTACAAAGTGATAAAGTCCTTGAAACCACATTAAAGGTGGATTGTACTTTCCATGATCGCGACTCACATTGCATAATAGATACCAACGTAACGGACCTGTGCGAGTCAACATATATGATATTGTGCATGAGCCACTGAGAGAAAGGTGTCGGAAGATTTTACACACAATAAAATACGACATGGTTACCCATGTCCAGGACTTGCTCTGCAGTGCCATTAGTGGACGGATGATTACGTTGACATATGTGTTGCCTGACCCATATATGCTCAACCTGTGAGGATATTAAGCGAATAAATAATAAGGGAGGAAACACCATGTATACCTCGCTGGGAAACATATGGACTATCGACGAAACAGTCCCAAAGTTTAGTGTTCCATATGTTAAACGTGCACTTCAATGCTCACTATAATCATAGACCACGACGGTCACCTGTGCAACTGCGTAACGATGTTAAATTAATGGGCAATAATTCCCAAAGAGCCATACGGGATATATAATTGTTTAAGAGCTGTAGCTGAACGGCCGACTGTACGTCAGACGACATGGCGTGAAATTTAATGGCAGATTATGGATAGTATTTTGGTTGATAGCGAAAGACGATGGGGATGAAAGGATTAGACCCAGTCACAGGGCAGGATGTGGAGCTTTTATTACCACCCAAAGCGTGGGTCGGCAATAAATTCAAGTGTCCGACACGGCGCAGAGAGGCAGAGATTTGTCACCCACAGCCCGCGATAAGCAGATGAAGCATACCTGATCATGTATCTAGCATCGATCTTCTTTTCCCACGGGTATGGGGCTGCAAATATGTCCTACAAGTAAGCTCGCAATGCACGGCTCGCAACACGGCACTCGCCAACATATTAACTGCGCTCGATTTAGGATTGCGCTCCTTCGATGCCTCAGCAGGTGGACTCGGCGGGAGTTCTTATTCCCTGGAGCGACCGGAAACGTCGCCACGGAGGACGTCGTATATGCACTGACCGGCGAGTCTTTTTGGTCAGCTCATGCCGTTTGTGTCGTGAAACTATCCGACACCGTTTATAAGTCAAGCTACTGGTAGTCTATTAGGTGCACACTCACATGTCCCACAAGTTTGCTTGGATGGATTTCTTTGCAAGCCTCTTCCAGCACTGCACGCACGCTACATAGTAGGGGTGATCGGTAATGGGCGGCGGAGGCTACGCGGAGGAATCGTGGGCGAGAATTCAGAAGACTTCTTCGAGACCTTTGCCGTTTGGGACGGGTACTTAGAGAGAGTTCGCCAGCGTTTGGCATGGGGTCCATTAGAGACATGGCTTCGGCTGTCCCGGGGCATCACACGGTCAACTTCAACGATGCGAACAAAGTTGGATTCGTTAGAGAAACACTTGGTTGCACGAGACAGTGATTCAATTTAGTGCTTTGTACCAAGGGGTGGCGTTCTGTTGCGTAGTAAGGCACGAGCACAGCACCAGAACATTGTCTTCGGCCGTGCGAAAGGAAAGTGGCGCCATCGCTCTTTCCTTCTCGCCTCCATCACCGCTTTGGGCACCCGCATCGTTAGCGTCGCAGACGATCCGCCCTAGCGCTTTTGCATCTCTCCGTCAGGCCTCACTGTCTTTACTCGTAATCTTCGCAACAGCACACCTCTCCCCTCGTTCTTTTCACCCTTTTGCCTTCTCTCAATGGCTGATCCCAATTTTGAAGCGGTTCCCGACTTCACAGACCAGGACCATGAAGCCATCCGGAATGCCCTCATTGCCTCCACCGGTGACAACGCTGAGCAGGTTATTACCCGCCTCACCACCGCTTGGCAAGCTGGCCACGTGAGACGTGTCAACGCCTGGACCGTTCTCAAAGCTGCCGAAGTCCGCGCAGCTGAAGAATTGGAGCGACAAAACCGACAACAAAAAGTGCTGGACGAGCAGGCCGCCGCCGCAGAAGCTGAGCGCGCTCGCCTTGAGACTGAAAGCAAGAAGCCCAAGATGAATGTCTTTCCGCCCGGTTCTTCCGCCCCGAATGTCCTCTCTCTTCCCCCTTCTCAGTACGCCCTGCAGAAAATCAGCACTTTCGACTACGTAGAACTATGGTATTTCTCCCTCCCAGGTCGTACGGACGCGGCGAAATACAGCAACAAATCCCAAGCGGACGACACTTTCGGCATTTCCAAACTCGACGACCACTTGACGGTGCGCTCCATCGCCTCCGTGCGAGCCTCCAAGAACGTCGTTCCCGACCACGAGCTCCCCTTCTCCGACTTCCTGCAAGCCAGAAACACCTTCCTCGACTACGCCAAGAAGGCCGACTGGCCGCAGTCCAATTTGGACGCCCTCGCCAAGTTCTTCTGGTACCTCGAGACACACCCGCTCCTCCAGGTCCCCTTGGGACAGAGAACCATCCTTACATACGCTGCCCGCATTCGTCATGACTGGCACCGTGAACTGAAGGCCGGCCGAGGCTATGACATATCCATTATCAACCCCCACCTACTAAGCACCGTCTCAGACGAGGTCCGAGGCATGGACGACCAACAGACAAAGTCACAGGCGAGTCCTTTCCCCCTTAAAAGAAACCCGTTGCATCCAATGCTGACTTTTTTCCCCTCCTCTCTTCCACCCTCATTACCGGCATACCCCTTTCGTCCCCCCCCCCTTTCTCTTCTCCCCCCCGCTCCCGTTCTCCCTGGCGTAATCGCGGCCCATCCGCACTCGCGCCGACTCGCTTCCACGCGTCGTCCCATCACTCCCGCGCAAACCGCACTGCAACCGCTGCACGTGGCCCAACCGTAACACCGGTTCCACCCGCTTGCTCCCGCCCCACGCGCAATTCGCGTTACTCCCACAGATGCTTGATTTCCTAAGCAGGCATGACTCCCAGGGCATGTCGTCCCGCTCTGGCGCGTACAGTCGGCCATCCCGTGATGCCAAACCTGACCGCAAATACAGGCCACGCTCTGTATCCCCGGGCTCGGCGCATCCGCAGAGACCCCCCGGGCGATCCCCGAAGTATACTCGGGATGGGCCAACCTCCAAACCCCCGCCGTCGCGCTCCCCATCCCCCAGGATGCGTCCCCGCAACACCAAAGGCAAGGGCGCGCGTTCCGTCTGCCCAACCTGCCTCGGACGCTTCGCGCATGACGTCCGCAACTGCACCAGCGACACCCTCTGGGACGGCAAACCCACGCATTGCTCCAAAGACACCAACGGAATCCTCTGCAATCCCAAAGGTCAAGCTGTCTGTACCGACTGGCAGCGCCCCTTCGGCTGTCGACTTCGCCACACCTCCGCCATCCACGAGTGCTCCGGATGCGGCGTCACCGACCATGGAGCCCAGGCTTGCCCTAAAGCTCAGAAGCCTTAAGGCCCTCACCCCTTACATCCCGGATGCCTGGGAACATTGGCTCCGCGTATCTGGTTTCATCCACAGATACCCATCCATCCCCGAAGGTCTCCGTCTTGGATTCTCAGTTGGAATCACAAACCCGTCATCATCCTTTATACCCCCTAATAACCCCTCGATCGAGGAACATGCTAGCATATTCAAAGAAATAGTACATAAGGAAATGAGTAAAGGCCGATACATCGGTCCATTCGACAAATCTGAGATCGAGGGCATCCTCGGTCCCTTTCAAACCGCTCCCTTATCTTTAGTTCCTAAACCGGGCAAACCGGGCAAATTTCGTCTCGTACAAAATCTTTCGTTTCCACACAATCCCATTTCTCCCACCGTGTCCTCGGTTAATGATAGAGTAAACCCTGATTTATTCCCAGCTCACTACAGCACCTTTCAGATCGTCTCCCTTCTCATTGCTCGTCTTCCCCCAGGATCTGAGGCAGCGGTTCGGGATGTAGCTGAAGCTTATCGCACTATTCCCTCCCACCCTTCTCAGTGGCCCTCTCTTGTAGTTCGTCTGGCGGAAAATAAGTTTGCTATTGACACCTCCTTTTGTTTCGGCTTTGCCCCCTCGGGTGGCGTGTACGGAATGGTAGGTGCTGCCGGCACCGACATCATGAGATTTAATGGGATCGGACCCATCGCTCGCTGGGTCGACGACCACATTTTCTTCCGAATCAGACGCGAGCACCTGGCTTCTTACAACCAAACTCGCTCGGAACTCGCTACATCCGTGGCCAACGCTGGCGGTTTCACAGCTCGAAAAGGCCGCTCCTGGTTCGCCGGTGCTGAACTCCCGAGCGGCGAAATCGAAGAATTCGACGAGGATCATAAACTCGAGCTGCAGGACCTTGCTCTCGCATCACCCCGATCCGAATATGAACAGCAATTCTCCTACGCCCTCGACGACGTAAATCGAATAACCGACCAACTTGGCATCCCCTGGGAAGCATCAAAAGATATTCCGTTCTCCTCCCACCCTGCCTTTATTGGCTTAATTTGGAACCTCACGGACCGCACGGTAACGCTTACCGAATCCAAACGTGCCAAATACCTGGCGGCAATCCTCGAATGGCAATCCAAGCGAACGCACGCCTTACTCGAGGTCCAAAAACTGCACGGTAAGCTCCTGCACGCGTCCCTCATCTTCCCTGCCGGCCGAGCGTACCTGGCAAACCTTGAAGCCATGCTCGGCATCTTCAAGGACAGCCCCTTCAAGCCTAGGACCCCCCCGCGTGACACGCCAAGCGATTTATCTTGGTGGCGAGCCACCCTCTCCACCCTTCCCCTTCCCGTGCTCCCCATTCCCAGCCCCCAACCCGTCCTCGACTTCCGCGCTTTCTCTGATGCAAGCACCGGAGTGGGCGTTGGCATTACGATTGGAGACAGATGGCGTGCATGGACGCTCATCCCCGGATGGCAATCCGATGGGCGCGAAATCGGTTGGGCCGAATGCATTGGCCTCGAACTCCTCATCCTCACCATCCTCGCTGCCGGAACCACCGGCGTTCATTTCAAGGTATTCGGAGACAACCTCGGAGTGGTTGAAGCCTGGGCCAACGGTCGCAGCCGCAGTAGGGCAGTCAACGCCGTCTTCAAACGACTACACCACGTTCTACAGAACGCTCGGTGCAAACTCTTCATTCGGTACGTCCCCAGCAAGGACAACCCCGCTGATCCCCCTTCCCGCGGCCTTTATCCCCCCGCATATCTCCTCTTACCAGACCCAACCCTCCCCCCCGAGCTCGAGCCCTTCCTGCGGAACTGCCCCGCGCCCCGCACCTATCGTCCCAAACCCCTCCACCTCCCGCGTTTCTAACGCGACGCTCGGGAGCGCCATCTCCCCCGGCAGTAAACCTGGCAATTCTCCCCCCTCTCCTCTCACCCCCACTCCTACTAGCAGCATCGCCCCCCATAATTCCATCGCATCCCTCCGCCCCTCCACCTTCCGTCCCCCCTGCAAAGCAAAGGACCGACTCCTTCTCTGGACCCCGGTCAAAACCCGTTCCCCCGCCGACTCCAACTCCCTCCTCTCCCAAAAGGACGTCGACCGCATCCGCGAGGTGCTCGACCTCGGAGCATGGGCCGACACCACTAAAGAAACCTACGGCACTGGTCTCCTCGCCTTCCACACGTTCTGCGACAGCCGAAACATCCCTGACGCTCACCGCGCCCCCGCCAACCCATCCCTCATTTCCGCCTTCATCTCCGCCCTCGCCGGCTCGTATTCGGCCAGCGCCGTGTCCAACTACCTGGCTGGTGTGCGCGCGTGGCACACCCTCCACGGACTAAGCTGGTCCCTGCACGAAACTGAGGTGGATGCGCTCCTCAAAGCCTCCTCCACGATCGCTCCCCCCCGCTGTAAGAAAGCCCCGCGCGAACCCTACACCACCTCAACCATCTCCGCCATTCGGGATAACCTCGACCTTAAGGTTCCCCTTCATGCCGCCGTCTTCGCCTGCCTCACCACGGCATTCTACGCCACCGCGCGCACCGGCGAGCTCACCCTCCGGAATCTCAAAGAATTCAACCCGGCGCATCACGTCAAACCATCGGACGTGCGCACGGTGCAGGACCGCCACGGTAACGAGGTCACTAACTTCTACCTCCCCAAAACTAAATCCGCGCCCCTCGGCGAGGAAATCCATTGGGCGAAGCAAAACGGCCCCTCCGACCCTCTTGCAGCCTTCTCCAACCACCTCACCATCAACTCCCCCCCCCAAGATGGCCCGCTTTTCGCTTACCGCCACGGTAAGGGGCACAAACCCCTCACCAAACCCAAGTTCCTCGACACCCTCTCCCTCGCCCTCAAAACCGCCGGGCATGCCCCCATGAATGGCCATGGCATCCGCATAGGCTCCACTCTGGAGTACCTACTGCGCAACATCCCATTCGACGTTATGAAGGTCAAGGGCAGATGGGCGAGCGATGCCTTCTTAGGGTACCTACGGCAACACGCGCAAATTCTGGCCCCATACATGCAGGCTACGCCCGCGATCCAAGAATCGTTCCTGAGGGTCACTCTCCCCCCGATCAGGTGATCACTGGACTTTGGTACGTCCTCGTCCCATCCTCCTCCTAGTCTCCGGGCTTGTTGGCTGTCGCTGCATGCGTCGTCACACCGGGACGCCTACGTCACGGGAACGCAGCTCATCCTCAGCCCAGGTCGGACCGGAGCCGGTCAGCGCGCTGCGCGCTGTCGCCCACATTTCCCCTCTAGCTACACTCGCTGTCACATCTCCCCGTTTCGTAGTAGTCATGTGCTTTGTACCTAAGTTACTTATGCTACCGGTACAAATGACCCACACCCTTTCTCCCTCGCAGGCACGATCCTACGCTCAGGCCAAAGAGTGGCGTTCTGTTGCGTAGTAAGGCACGAGCACAGCACCAGAACATTGTCTTCGGCCGTGCGAAAGGAAAGTGGCGCCATCGCTCTTTCCTTCTCGCCTCCATCACCGCTTTGGGCACCCGCATCGT
>JBBPOJ010000512.1:0-25356 GCA_038091395.1 Leccinum rimulosum
CGTCTAATGGCTCACCCATAACACTCAGAATGGAATCACTGCATTTTTTTCTAAATGGCAGACGACGTATCGGCATGCTGACAATACGCCCAACCCGACCGGAAGTAATATCCAAGCCCTTCAATTGTCAGTTAGATCCATTGCGTCGTCGTAATTTGATGCCATGGTTTACATTAGGGCTCTCAAGGAAAAGGCAGATAGTGTCCGGACGAGTGTTGGAATGTTGTTCACTTTCCCGGATGGGGGAGATTCTGCAAAGATGTAATGCTCTCTTTTTACTATTTTGATCATGTTGACAGATTCGGGACACAGATACGATGAGTTCTCGAACACATTGAATCAGTCTCGGCAGGATAGCGACTACAACAACACCGGTTCCTTGGAGAGTGTGCACAATTCCATGCACGGAAACCTCGTGCGTTTTAATTTGATGTTATCAACAAAGTACGAACACTGAACCATGTTGTATGCAGGGTGGAAACGGACATATGGTTGTTTGTTCGTATCGTTCGACTCAGCTGATTGCTAATTCGAACTTGGCCGTCAAGGGATACCCGGACTACGTAGGTACCTTCCCACCCTTTTCGCTTGCTCATTCTACGTGAAATCACAGGCAGCATTCGACCCTCTCTTCTACTGTAGGTGACATTGTGGATCTTCTGATTTTAGTTTGACGTCTGTGCAGTCCACCATTGCAATATTGATAGGCTCAGTATGTCGTAAATGATCGTGATACTAATGATTTATGTAACTCGGCGACGTTATACAGTAGCGTTGTGGGAATGGTGCTATCCAGATCATTGGATGGGTGATGGATTCACCATTGACGGAGCAGAACAAAAGTGGACTCTGGTGAGCGTATCAGATTATCTACGTGGAAACTACTGATTGACATGACGACATGACTCCAGAAACAAGGAACCTACTCTGCAGCGTATTCGCAGGTGGTCGAGGAAGGCGGAGAATGGGGATTACTTGTTCCATGGAGGCACCCAGACGGCACTTACTGGACAAGCAAGGAAACACGTTTCCTTACCTCGGACTCGTACCCCAAATGTAGTGTCCTCGACTCTGTTCGGGTCTCGTTCCCAAGTTGATGATGTTCCTCTCGCAGATTATTCATACAAAGAATTCTTGGGTGTCCGGGTCGACTCCGCAGCTACCAGCCTCAAAGAACGCCAACAAGCGCGCGCAAGAATTGCCAAGTATTATAGCGTCAACCCGAGGGAGTTCGCGCAGTCTGTCCATCTACCCTCCTGGTCACACACAAATGTGTCCAACACTTTCGAAGCCGGGTTATCTGCCAACTATATGCCCATCAAAAACTTTCGCATCTTCAAGGTCCTCGTTCGACTCTCCGAGTACGCTGTCGGCACGTCTTACCACTTTGACCTCTACTACAAACAAGAGCTGGTCGGCAGCCTCACCGTCTTTGCGCGCGAGGACAGCTCTCCGTGCAAGGCATGCAAAATGCGGCGCATGGCTGGCTCGATCGTGCGCGGGGTGATCACGATCCCGTCACGTATCATCAACGACATCATCGTAAGCAACGCCGCCTCCAAGGGCGAGGGCGATAAAACGATGGACGCGGCCATCGGTCTCATCGCCGTGGCGTTTACTGCCAACCTCGTCGATTTGAGCGGCCATGTCCTCGCATCCGCATCCGCACCCAGCGCACAAGACGGCACGGCGACGGCGGCGGCAGGAACTCTCCCAGCAGCTGAACTTCTGGCAGCTCCGAAGGTGTTCCACCCGGTAGAAGTGGCGTTGTTGTCCTCTGCCGTGGCGGAGGATGTCGAGGACGAGACCCTGCCCGTGCACTTTTTCGACTTCAGGCGCCACATGGACCTCTTTTCAGTATGTTTCTTCTTCCAGTGCCCAGTTCCGTGTTGCTCTCTCATGTTGCTGACGTGATTTCCTACAGAGCGGCCAGTGGAAAGTTCCGACCCAGCCTGAGGCTTCCCCGGCGCATTGAAAGTCGCGAACGAACTTCTTGTATTCAAGTGGCTTGGTTGGTTTTGGAGATAGGGCGTCGAAAAGGGTGGTGCTGGGACCATGAAGAGTTGTGCGCAGACGACGAACACTTGGAAAATGGTTGATTTACGTTGATATCATCTCATCTTTGGGTCTGCCATTGCACAAAGTCATTGACACATAAACTGAATATCTGGGTACTTGAGGTGCGTGAGCGTCACGGTTCCGTGTCCTCAAGTCGAACGCTTCCAACGCGTCGGGATAGTGTTTGGTCGTCTTGCGAGGTCCCAAGGTCCTGAAGGTTCGAGAATATAAGGTGGTGAGGAACTCGCGTTCCTGCAAACCAGGATCTGGGTCATTAAAACTAGGTCCCTGGGTCTATGTGTGAGAATGACGACATACATATCGTGAATGTTTGGAGAATGCCGTCGATCAGATGGGGTTGACAATCAGCACAAAGAGAATGGCCCAGAGAAGGGGAAATACAGTAAATGAGTTTACGGCTGTGAAAATGGAGAAGAAAACATCAAACGTTGATTGATTGGACGAGCACCGTATTGCCGTGCCGAATGGTCATGGTATGAAAAAATATATCATTTGCAAGTTCCAGCATATACTTACCGCTAAGAGCTTCATACCCAGCCAGGCAAATGTATCGGGCCGTTTCATGCCACCCTTGCAGTGTGACAGAACTTGAACTGAGAGAGGTTGGTTCGCATGACAGTCAGGAGCGCAGTTGCGTGGTCGAAACAAATATCACATGAACTCACTGACCTGGAATTCGGCAGGTAATGTACTTCAGACCAACAGCATGGACGATAAGAAGAGAATGTGTCGGGGTTGAGTCACTCACTGGCAAGTCTTGTTGTTGACATTCATAGTGGCACTGGCAGTTTGGACACATACAACCAAATTCAAGTTAGTACGATGGATCTGCGTTCTTGATAAATTTCATATTCCAGGGACCTACTAAGTGCATTGCTCACAACTTGGGGATACGGGTATACAACCTGCTTGCTTGCTTGCGTGGGGCCACTGAGTTGAGCTGTGCAGAAACTCGATTTTTTTTTCATCATCGATGATCAACAGGCCAGATGTCAACGACGCAGGCGCGGTCGTGCACTTTTTAGACTTTGCGAACCACAAGGAGTTGCTCTCGGTACGTCCTTGCCTTTTTTTCTTTTCTTTTTCCTCCGTCTTGCACGCGAGCGCGCGGGATAGATCCGTTCGAGTGAAAGGATGGACTAGAACTGCCCAATTGCGGGGGCGTACCCGAGTTTCCAGTCCTGCTGACGATTTCTTTTTTTCTTGACAGAGTGGCAGAAGGCCTCCACTTTGACTGCGGTTGCAGCGCATTGAACTGCGAAAATCCAGCTAGCCAACGCCGTGGCACCGTCTTGTCGATCAAGGCCTCGAGTCGCGTGTACCATATACTACGTACCGTCTACGTTGATACCTCACAAAATCCGTCATTCTGTCGTGTCGTCATGAAGTATCAACTGGAACGATACATACATATTGGCAGTTTCTTGGAATCATTCCGAGAGGCCTTGCGCCGGGTGTGGGAGATCTACTGGGATGCTGCTCGTTCAGAGTATCTAGTAGGTTCCGATGTTGAGTGCCGCATAGGATGAGGCGCAAAGAAAAGGGCCTTCCAGTGACTCCAGCTCCAAAATTCACCTTTAACTTGAAATTGGAGCTTGTAAGCCGCGCGGCCGGCCCGTGGTCGCCATGCACAGTGTTTAGGCTAAACCTCGGACTGATCATCCTGTCAATAAGCTTGTGTGAACGTTGGATCGAGGACCGGGCGTCACGGTGGGATCTAGATCTAGCTATGTTAATGTGTTGAGTATGGCATCTGAGGATGATGACAGGCGCAGAGAAAAGCCTTTGACGATTGGAGCCGCGGTGCCGGGTCACCGGGTACCCGGTCCGCCATGCATGTTTAGGCTAAACCTCGACTGATCTGATTCGACTCCCAGCCGTTACCCAGGTGCGGTCCCGGGCCGCATTCATGCAGCGTACTTCCACGCAGACAAGATGAAAGATAAGCACACGATATCTTCTCCATTTCAACTTGCACTGAGCCGATCTTCAATGAAGTCATCTCACACCGAGTCTGAGCCTTTTCCCAAGCGGGCTCTGAAAGATCTGAAAGATGTCCGAATCATTCGGAACAGCAATTCCAAGTCACACAACCCGTGCGTGCGTTCGCGAGCCCACACTGAAACCAAACGAGGAAACACACGAAAAACAGAACGATGCGAGAGCGGTGATGATATGATATGGTATTTGAACCACATAAAATAAAAGGAAAGAAGATGCGTGCAACGATGCGAATAGTATGGGGGGCCCGTCGAAATTATATGTATGGCGAGGGGATGGAGTGCGAGATCGTCGTTGGAGACATGACAAATGGTGAGGGGAGTGCAATAAAAAGACGAACAAATGAACGAAAAAAAGTGCGGTGCGCATGTAAACTCGTGTTGCAGGCAACGATAGGACGACGGTTTTCTATCTCTCTTTCCGACGTTGATCGAACCTACATGCATGACTGTCAAACACTAAGCATAGATCACAGGTCCCCTACATCGTCATCCCGCGCGCAATCTGGGACAACTGCTCCGCCATCTGGGGATAGCTTCGAATGAACTGCAACTGTGCCTTGCTCGCCTGCAAAAGTGTGTCGGTGTCAGACGTCCAACGAAGGACAAGGTAGGAACGCACCTCGAGATAAGTGAGCGCAGCCGTGATCTCGGCTTCTCCCCTCGCCATCTCGACTTGTTTGTCGAACCAGGTGATCGCCACCTCGATCTCGCTCTTTTGCAGCGCGAGCTGTGCAAGCGTGGCAACAGCAGGTTCGCATGAAGGGTCCAGAACGAGGGCCTCGCGGCAAAGCGCTTCTGCTGCTGGCAGGTCCTGACGCCATTGGAAGATCGCCAGTGCTTTGTTGACGAGAGGTAGCGGATTCGGCGGTGAGCTAACAATGTTGATTCAGTGGGAGCGGACGGCAAGTGATTAAAAGAACCAACTTGGTTTTCTCGAGCTCGATCGCCCTGTCAAACTTTTCGACGGCTTCTTGGAAGCGTTGTTGGTCCAATAATAGTTCACCGCTGCAACATACGAATCATCAGCTACTTCCAAGGTTATGCTTGTCGAGAAGCGTACTAGTAGTTGCACACTTCACCCCTTGACGGGAACGACGTCATCGTCCGTCGGAAGGTGGCCATGCTGTTCGCGAGGTTACCCATTTTGTATTGTGCAACGGCGAGTTGAATGTGCGAGAACACGAATGTGGTGTCGAGCGCAGATGACTTTGTGTAGTTTGTCGCGGCAGACGAAAAGTCGTTCGAGATGAAGAAGACTAGACAAGGAGTGAATTCGAGCCATCTGGCAAAAAAACAAGACCGACGGACCCTGTCCCCGATGGTAGTAAACATCGGGATCGTCTTGGTCGATGCTGATGGCATCCTCGAAGCACTTCATTGCCTCTTGATTGTTGCCTTCCTCCATGTGCACGCTCGCAAGCTTCACCAACGATTGCGTGAATGAAGGGTTGAGCGTGAGTGATTCGAGTAGGTCGGCTTTGGCTCCGCGAACATCCGCGACCAAGAACCTGCAATGAATCAGAGATATAACAGATGCATATATGCTGCACATACTTGAAGGTTCCTCTCAAGTTGAGAGCTTCTGCGCGACCACCATCCCAGGATATTTTTTGATCAAGGGCCTCGTTGATAAAGGTCAGAGCATGTGGGTAGTCGGCTGCTTCCAGAGCCTCGAGCGCGAGCAAGAGTGTTTGGTCGCCTTGGGACGGGTTCTCGGGAAGGGTCGGAAGAGGACCTATGGCCGCATCAGATCAGCAATCAAATGACGGAGTCAATGGCTCACGTTTCCGGAAAGCGGCGAAGTATGCCGAAATGAACGTTTGCGAGGGCAGACGAGGTTCCCGGGTCTATGAGAGCGACAGAGATGAAAAGGAGGTGGAAAAGGAAGAACATGAAACTGACAGTCAGGATGGTGTGCGCCTTCAAGGTCGCGAGTTTCTTCAACACGCGCTCCACGGCCTGTGCGGCGGTCTCGTTTTGGAACTTTTCAAGAATCGTGGCTGCGGTGAAATCTGAAAAGGAGATGTCGATCCCGATATTCGGAACCAGGCATTCGAGGACGAACCTCTGAGCGATTCCTCGTAGCGGTTGAGGGATTCTAGGGCCGTCGCGCGCCTGTTGAGAGCCTTGACATAATTGGGGTCCTGGCGGAGGGCATCGTCGCAGTCTGCCACGACTCGCTCATACTGTGGAGGAGTTATGTACATGTAACCTGCAAACGAATGAGAAGCATGAAGTGGAATAGATCAAGGGTGGGGCGAACATGCTGCACGATTGCTGTAAAACACGGGTTCTGGTCGTGGCGAGACCTGGATGGCTCGAGTGTAGAGATCGATGGCCCGTTCGAACTTGCGAGACTGGTAGAGGGAATTGCCGCGCGTCTTGAGTGACGCAGCCTCCTTGACGCGTTCCTATGCGTGAGAGACACGAGTGAGATGCGTGTTGCGCGGTGCGAAGAGACGAACCTCGAAGGGCATTGAAGCTATCTCCTCGACAGAGAGCGGTGCATCTTCTGCAAGGAGTTGCAAAGTCAGACGAGGGAGAGGAAGCGCTTGGGACGGACCTTCGACCTCCTCGACCTTTGGTTTTATCTCCTCGATTATAGGACCGTTGGGGTCGTTTACGGTCGTTTTCTTTTGTTTCTTGTCCTTTGACTTGCCCCTTGGCGAGGACGGCGGTCTCGATGCAGAGGTTGCATAGTAGACAGCGCCGACGGCGACGAGGGCAGCTGCAGTCGCGACGATGATCGTTCGTCTGTTCTCCGAGACGAAATCATGAAAACGGTCGATGTAAGACGACTCGTTCGTTGGAATGGGAGCCATTGGCAAGTTGAAAACAAAAACAAATTATTTTCTCAGAAAAAAAAGAAAAAAAACGTGTCGTTGATTACGTCAACACCCACATCCGCCCGCTGCACTGTCTTCTTCCACTCCACCGCCCAGCTCGATCGTGCCAGGCATTCCCTCTCGCACCGCAGTAGCAGGCGACACCGGCGCCCACAGCTCAGGCGTATCAAGAATTCTCTTTACCAAATCCTCAAATACCTCTTGCACTCCAACAGCCGTCTTTGCAGACGCTTCCAGGAACAGCGCATCCTGCCGCTTGGCAAACCCGCTCGCCTCCTCCGTCGACACTTGCCGCGAGTGCTCCTGCTGCCATTTGAGTCACGACTCGTTTCGATCCAAGTAGACATACCTTGTCTAGCTTGTTCCCTACGATGATCTTGGGTACAGTCGTAGACACATAGGTATCGATCTCTGTAAACCACTTTGGCAGAGCGTCGAACGTTTCGCGGTTGGCGACGTCGTAGACTTTTGGTCGTGTGAGAATCGTGTGGTCAACGAGGACAGCGCACCGACCTAGAATAATGCCTTGTGCGCCACGATAATATGACGACGTGATCGTACGAAAACGTTCTTGACCTGCCGTGTCCTTTGAAGAGAGATCTCAGTCAGCGCTAGGGCACAGGGGGGAGATCGACCGACCCAGATGCTAAGCTTGACTTTCCGTCCGTTCACCACCATCTTGTGCACCTGTCGACAACCTCCAGCTCATGTTCCGTCACCAGCAGCGGCGCACACTCACCCGAAAGTCCACCCCAATCGTAGCAGTCGCCTCGTCCTCGGGTATCCATGCCTCGTCAGAGAACCGTAATAGTAGACTGCTCTTTCCCACAGATGCGTTGCCTATCAGGAGCAGCTTGACGTTAACAGGAGCTGATCCAGAGGGCGTTGAGTTCGTCTCGGCAGGTAACATCGAAGTCGTTGAAGTGGTGACTGCCTCGTTGGCTCCGCGTGTGGACACACCCGATCCGGATGTAATTTCATTGGTGTATCTAATCTAGTGCTATTCCTCCCTTCCTTTTCACTGGTAAATAAAGTTGTACCTCGACAACAAGTGCGGTATTGCAGACAGTTGGGGACCATATCTAGCATGGACGTTGGTGTATGCGCCTTCAATTCGCGAAATACATACCGGGCTGCGTTGTCGTACAGCTCAAACAGTGGAATCGCAAGTAGCTTCATGTTTTTGGGGACAGCAAGCACCTCTGCTACAAATGAGAAAAAAATAGAGAGCAGACGACAAACACGTACTCCGCTCAGGCATTTGAACCAAAAACAGCTTCTTACACTCCTTGGGCTTGGTTATATGCGCAGGAACAAAAGGATACTACAGGACGCGGGTCGAGTCAAAGTGAGCGAGTGGACGGTCAATACATACCATGAACGTCTCAAAGTTGGGTCGCCACCACTGAGCGAGACAGTCTCCGATCTCCCAATCGTTGTCGACGCCGTGTGATGCGTTGAATTGCTTGGATTCAGAGGGCGGGGCGAGACGCTCGTCCAATCGTCGCTTGAGACCATCAACGTCGTCTTCTCCGGGTTTGAGGTAATCGCCTGGGCTGTGACCGTGTTACAAGGAGCGCATAGAGAACGGAAAAGGCGCATACAGCTTGAAAAACGCGTTCGCGATCTGGAGCATGAGTATGTGTGGGTGTCCGTGGTCGTGCACGACGAGAATGCCCTCTACGGTGCGACGCATGCCAAAATCCTCATAATTGTTCTGGAGACGCTGCAGGCGCGCAGAAACCGAAGGGTCTTCCTCGGGCTGGGCTTCTTTGGTGCTAACCAGAGGTAAGTTGGACCGTGTCGAGCAGCGGCAAGGACGACCCACCTGAACGTAAAGTTGGAGAGAGGATATCTGGACGTCGTGTAAGTCGGCGAATAGAATAGAATAAGAAAACTCACAGCAAGATCGTGTTCGACATTGTCGGCGTCGTCGTCAAAAGCGGGGGCACGTGACACAGGTGGAGAGATATTTCTACATTTGGAAAGCACTCGACTCGGACGTCGAACGGTATCACCCCGACGCTCGCTTGGCTTGTGGCCATGTCAACCCCCTCCCCGACGCTACGCTCCGCCGCCACCGCCGCCCTCCGCAACGTACGTGACGCTGACGACGTCCAGGACCACTATACCGACGACGATGCACCCGTCGTACCCGCTGCGTCGCCCCCTCTCGACGAGTCCGTTCTGCGCCGAGCTGGGTGCGTTCGTCCAAAGTTCGCATTCCCCACCACCTCACTGACGATACCCGTTTGGTAGGCTGTTGCAGCCGATAAGCTACATCTCATCCGCAGCCTCTCGCGGCTCTCCCGTCCCGCGTTCACAAGATGTCATACGCACGAGCACCGTACGGATCTCGGACACCCTCATGCCGATCGCTAACACACCATCGAAATCACGCACGCACGATCCTCCGAATTCCTTCGCTGTTCTCGCCGCGCAAAGTCCAGCCGAGCCTTCTCTCAACATTGAACGTGCGTGCCATCCAGCCTCTGTTCACAGACCGTATCCGTAACTGATGCTCGGTTTACGGTGGCACGTTTCTTATGTACAGCTTCCCGGTCACATTCCCGTGACTCCTTCATCTTCCCGAGTAATTCCATCCAAGATGGTACCCCTGAAACCATCTCCAGGACCGCTATCCATACATCCTTTAAATACCCTCATCCTTTCTCGTCTTCGTTTGCCCCTTCTTCTCCCAACACGAACAGAGGCAGTCCACGTTTATCATTGGTTTCTGAACCAGACATGGATGCCGACGAAGATCTTTTCGCATCCACCTACACCTTCGACTCCACCGGTTCAGGCGCGTTCACTCCTCGTGGCGGGAACACCACGCTCGGTCCACCCTCTGCCCTCTCCGTTCTACTCGCTCGTAGGCAGGGAGCCAATGGGAGCAGAGACTTGCTCAGCGATGACCAACTCGGCCCTGACAGACCTCGGGAACATGGTAGCGCATATTCTTCCCCCCAGTCTGCCACGCCAACGAACGAACGCCGTGGTGACACGTACTTCTCACCCGCCGTTGCCGACGCACCCCGACTGTCGGAGCCGAAGTCAGCGATGCACCCTCTTCCCGCGGTATCGCGTGAACGGGCGGAGCAAGGCCTTCTTGATCACCGCCAGCTAACATTTGACGAAACCACTTCTCTGTTACGCCCCAATCACGCCCCCTTGCACCATGATGACGCCAACGGTTCTCTACCTGTCTCCGTGACCGCGAAGGTGCAGTCACACCACCACCCAAAATCCGTCAGTTATGGCAACTATGGTTCCATCGCGTGCCTGCTCAAGCCTTCTGAAACGTTCCGGCGTGTCCTCGATCCAAATCTAGGGCGAAAGGCCATCAGGTCGATCCCCGCCGTGGTTCTAGGCACCTTGCTGAACATCCTAGACGGCATCTCTTGTACGTGTATTTCATTCATTTGTTCCCCCGCATCCGGATCCTGCGTAAAAGACGTCAGGGTACCCAAACCGCGGGAATTCCCTCATCGGTCGAGATGCGCATTTTGATTCAGCCGCGCTAAATTGACTTGTCATTAGATGGCATGATCATATTCCCAGCTGCGGGGTTGTTTACCAAGTTCGGAGGTACGGGCGTTTCCATGTTCTTCGTCTCGTGAGTGGATTCGATCACTCTTTCTCATGTCGTAAGTGATTTGACGTGACATGTCGCCATCTAGCACGATCATTTCTCAGTTGGTGTATACTCTGGGCGGGAGCAATTTTGCAGGTGCGAATGGAAGTATGATGATCGAGGTGGTGGTAAGTGACGCGATATGTCTGCCTTTTTCTCGGCATCTTACGCATTCTCTGCGTGCCACGCAGCCTTTTTTCCACATTCTCGCGTCATCGATTGCGCGAGACATTCTAGGCGACGACTGGGCGAGTTCGACTGACGTAAATAGGGATGTCGTCGCCACCACGCTGGTGGCGTTTGCGTTGTCCAGTGTACTCACCGGTAAGTCGCGTCGTTATGCGTAGATGAAGCGGCGATGTTTGAAACGAGGGTTGGGGTGGAGCACATGCTGATCTACTGCGCGCGCACCCTCCCCCATGATGAAGATTTTGGAATTCCCAAATCCTGGGGTAGTTTCGGACTGTACCGATGATGACTTTTCCTCATACAGGATTCACGTTTTTCCTTCTTGGACATCTTCGCCTTGGCGTCCTTATTGGTTTCTTCCCTAGACATATTCTGGTCGGGTAAGCTCCGTTCATGTTGCTCCTCATCTCCTCGTCGCGTGCGATGATCAGCTGTCGCGCTGGAACTGATGCCGAATCGTTATTAGGTGTATAGGCGGTGTGGGTGTCTTCTTGATCCAAACTGGGTGAGTCTAGCCTTTTCGGCATCCAGGAATTTGATCTCTCAGGGCGTCTTTACGGTCTACGCCTGTCTCTTGCTCCGTGTCTTCTCTTTCTCCGCCGTCACGTGTACCTACTATCCCCGGATCTCGAACACGACAGACTCACCGTCAGCACCCGCCTTCCTTCCGATTCGCTCGACCCAGCCACCTGGGAGACTATTCGATACTTTATTCTAGATCCGCATGCGCTCTCCTTGTGGATCCCCCCGCTCGCCCTCGCGGTGCTGTTGAGAGTCATCACTGCGAGATGGAACCACCAACTATTGTTCCCCATCTGTGAGTTTTTTTTTTCGTACCTGTCCAATGAATGTGATTGAGCGAGAGCGTCGTAGACTTCCTCGTCATCCCGATCATATTCTATGTCATCGTCGCTGCCACCCAGCTCGATCTTGACACGCTCCGACAGAGCGGATGGTTGTTCGACACTGCAAAAGAGCTCGGACCTGCCGATCATTGGTATGCGTTTTACTCTTATTATGGTGCGTGTCGTGGCGTTGTGGACTAGACGCGCCGATGGCTGATCGGTGATCGGTAAAGATTGGCGTGCTGTGCACTGGAGGCCCATCTGGGCGACGCTGCCTACGCAGTTTGCATTGTGCGTGCTTATCTCGGATCGCAGCCCGTATCTGATAAGGTCGTCAGGTTGTTTTTTAATATATTGCATCCTCCTCTCAACGTTCCTGCGCTGGGTGAGTGACGGACTCACTGCTTTGTCCGCATCACCTCATGTCGTATAGCTGTATCATTGGATGACGACGTCGATACGGATAAAGAACTCGTGGGTCACGGAATATCTAACCTTGCTGCCGGATTCCTTGGTACCGTGTACGTCCTCGTTTAGCATACGCCATGACGGCACGCTGACGCATCGGTCCGCAGTCCGAATTATCTAGTCTATGTCAATACGCTCTTGTCAGTCCTTTCCCTTCCTTGCCTTACCATGTGTGTACTGAGCTTCGTCACAGATTTTATCGTGTGGGGGGAGGGAATCGCGTTGCTGGATTTCTGCTCGCTGTCGCCACGTTTTTGCTCTTGATGGTTGGCACTTGGCCAATCGCATACATTCGTGCGTACTTTTTCTATGACCTTTGATGATTCTTGGATTGACGCGTGGCGTACGTAGCTGTCATGGTTGTCGCCGCTCTGATCTTCGTTCTCGGTATCGATCTTGTGAAGGAGGCATTGTGGGACACGAAGCGTCGTGTGAGCAGGTAAGCACTACCACGATCTATGCGTCTAGTTCTGACATGGCGTCTGGATAGGACGGAGTACATCACGATCATCAGTATCATGATCACCATGACCGTTTGGGACTTTGTTATTGGTGTTTTGTTCGGAATCGTCGTCAGTTGTGAGTCCGAGCTTGTTTCCCTTGTGACTCACCAATCCATGATACCTTTCAGGTTTCTTCTTTGTCATTCAAAACTCGCAGCGGCGGAGCATCCGGAAGTGCTACACGGGGGACATCACTATCTCCACCGTCCGGCGGCCGGCGGCCCACCGAGCCTACATCCGTGAGGTGTCCAAACAGACGCGCATCATTCAACTGCAAGGTTTCCTCTTTTTCGGCACCATCGCGCACGTTGAGGACACGATCCGATCATTTGTCGACGACCCGACCTTCTGTGCGCATCCGGTCCGCTTCGTCGTCGTCGATTTCTCTCTCGTGGCTGGGGTGGACCTCTCGGCTGCGGAAGCGTTCGTGAGAGTGCAACGGTTGTTGGCCGCCAAGGGCGTCGTGCTTGTGTTTTGTGGCGTCTCGCGGCCAGAGGTGTGCAAGGCGCTAGCGAGCGTGGGCGTACTAGAGCAGCCGTATGTGGAGCTGTTTGAGACGTTGAACGATGCGATGGAATGTGAGTACTCGCGGACGACAACGCCCCCGCGCTGCGTTGTTTGTTTGTCACCTATCGTGCGATTTGAGAACACGCGGTGCTGACCATGCGTGTGTGTGTCCGACAGGGACGGAGAATGCGTATCTGCGCGCGTGGTTTAGGGCACAGAAAAAGGAGGGTATGGCCGTGGGTGAGTCGCACACGTTGCTCGCTGATTGATGGGTATCTCACGGACCGTCCTGCAGCGGTACTTCCGGGCCGTCAAAAACGGGAACGGGATGTCGACCTTCACGAGACCTTGGTCGGATCGCCCCGGGGATTACAGTTGAAAGTCGCGGGAGAGCGTATGATTCCGGGCGGTATGCCTTTTTTCATTTTTCCCGTTTCCGTTTCCGCCGTCGTCGCTGACGCGCCCGTTCTCCAGACAACTTTGCAGACGTATCCGCCGATCCTGTACAAACGCTCCTCAAAGCGTTTGGATCCTTTGGCGCCCTCGACCACTCCTCCCTCTGGGCACTCGCGCCCTACTTTGAGCGCGTCGCTCTGACCGAGGGCACGGTCCTCTGGGAGCGCGACGACCCGCCCAACGGGCTATACATCATCCAATCCGGCGTCCTCCGCGCATCGTACAAGTTTGCCGAGCACACGCCCATCATCGAGGAGAGCATGGTCTCGGGGACGCTAGCGGGCGAGCTGTCTGGGCTATCCGGGCTCCCGCGGAACGCGCGGGTCGTGGTCGAGCGTGATGTCGTGCTCTGGCGTCTCTCGGGGGAGAGTATGCGGCGGCTCGAGGAGGAACATGCGCATCTGGCGCAGCTGTTTGTGAGGTTGGTGCTCAAAGGTGCGTGTGCCATTCGTCCGTGTCGGAGATCGAAAGTGTGCTGATTAACTGATTATCTTATCTTTTGGGATATCTTAGCCGCCAAGGTCGACACAGACACGCTGCTGGCGGCGCTCGCGACGCGCTGAAGAGGGCTCATGTACATACTCCAAGAGGGCTCTACGAAGGGGATCCATGATAACATTGCATATATACAATACATATACACAAGTCATCCATCTACGAACATCATTCTTGTTTTTTTTAACAGCAGGTCCTGGGTAAAACAATGAAAGAAGGAAAGAAAAAAAAAGGGAAGAAGCGGGGATTTTATTATAACTGCTTATAGTTTCCCACAAAAGTTACGACAACGACAAGTCATGAATTTTTCACATCGGTCCGATTTCCACAGCGCGTTTGTTAGTATGTTCTCGATATTCACCACCACGGTCCGCCAGCCGGCTCCCGCTCGCTCAGCTCCGCAAAGACCTCGTGGAATCGCTTCGACCACCACCCACGCTCCTCTCGCTCTTCCTGCTCCACATCGCCCCCAAGACCCATCTCACACGCGTCCATCTGCATCGACGGGCTCTTGGGCAGCGGAAGTCCAACCGCGAGGAGCGCTTGGATCTGCTTTTGCGGTTGCTTCTGTAGCTGGTGCTGGTGCTGGTGCTGGCCGTCCGTCGTGGTCATGGTCGTGGGCGTGGGCGTGGGCGTCAGAGTTGCAGGCCGTGCAGGCGTGGTGGTACTACTAGTGGTGGCGCGGTTGACGAGCGTATGGTGCGCCGTGCCGAGCGACGAGGACAGTATGCGGCGCGTGTAACGACAGCATTGGCTCAGCGGCGCAAGCCAATCGGCGAGCGGCGCCGGAGTGGACGTCGGTGTCGGTGTCGGTGTCGGTGTCGGAGGCGATCCGGAGGCAGGCACCGATCCTCGTCCAGGCGTACGCCCCGAATCGTCGTTCCCACCAGGAGCATCAGCGACAGATCGCCGTGTACGAATGGGTGGCGGCGAAGAGAGCGCGATCGTGACGACAGGTCCGGTCGATTGGACGTAACCCTCCTCCAGCTCGCGCGGCGTCAGCGGAGCGAGGTCGAGCGTGATGCATCCCCGACCATCTGCACCTATTTTTTTTTTCGTTTCCAACACTGGTCAACACGATTCGGAACGACATCACTTACCGATCTCGTCTAGCACCGAAACGATCCTCGACAACCCGAACCCTTCGAGCACTTCCCACTCACATGGTACGTCCTCGTTGCTGGTACCATCGTCTTCGCGGTGCCCGCTTAAACCAGAAGCACGCGTCGCGAGCAAGACAACATCCGAAAAGACCAACACTTCCACCTGCATAGGCTCAGACTCGACGCGGACCACCGGCATCGAGCTCAGCGCAGGAAACGCAGGCGGCATGGCATGAACGTCAAAACTCGACGGCGCCGTGCTAAACGATGCCACTGTCGACGCCGTCGACTTGGTCGACTTGACAGAGTTGGACCGACCCCGCCAAACATGGACCGCCTTGGAGAGCCGATCGGCACGTCGGACGCGTCGGCCAGGAGGAGCGTCTGACGATCGTGGTGTGGCGGTCGGGTCGTCTCCCAGCGGTCCCCCATCCAAGGCGGAGGCGGCTGCCTCGTCGTTGCTCACTTGGATGCACGTCAGTTGTCCGCGGACGAGCAAGCGTCGTTCTCGATGAGCGAGGGACATGGAAGAGACGCCCTTGATCCCAGAGCACGCCATTTTCACGAATTCGTACGTGTCCTCGCGGTCCTTGACCTCGCTTAGAACCCGGATTGTCAGCTTGGCGGCGTGAAAGAGCGACAGCGTGGACAGATAGTCGGGGTGAGATTTGGGCGTCAACTGCAGCAGTCTCTGTGTAACGATCAGGTCAACAACTTACTAGCCAATGAGCAGGAGCGACAACTTGCCCGAAACATCTCTGGATATTGTGCGAGTCGATTGACGGGCTCGATCAAATATTTTTCGAGGCTCCAACCTTGGCAACGCTCCGAAGCTTCTTGTAGCTTTATGAAGTCTCCAAAATCGCACCTTCCTTCGTGAACGAGACCGTCTATCACCGACGCAGTGAATTCGAGTTTGACGAGGTACGGTTGGTATATTTCCAGCCTCGGGACGAAATTCCGCAGAACCTCGCTGATGAATTGCAGCCTTGGATGATCCACGATCTGTCGAGAGGTCAAGTTGGAAGATAGCTGCGCGTGCACTCGCACGATATCGTCCAACCAATCAAAGAGTTTCGCGATGTCGCTCGGAACGCCAGATACCCAAGCTCTCGTGTCTCTCACCCTGAGCGGCAGGATAAACAACTGTACCATGTTTTGTAGCTGTGCCACAAAACCGACTTCTGAGTCAGTGAGCTCCCAGACAAATTGTTGCCGCCGGGCCTCCACTTCGCCGTACGTGTCCAAGATGTATCTCTCCAAGGATTTCCATTGTTGATCATGCACTGAGGATACAACTGGTGGAGGCGAGTCTGGTATGACGATGCTTGCGCCCGATGGTAGTGTAGGCGAGCCCGGCGGGGAATAGATCGACTCTTGAGAAACACTGGAATGCGTTTGAGTGGAAAAAATCGAGAGCTCGCCGCTGGACGATCGTTGGCTGTCATACTCCCTGCCGTCAGCGCGGCAAGTTTGATTCTGATTCCAGCGTTGAAGAAGCGATCCCGTGGCAAGTTCATCGCATTCGTCGTGCCACTTGTTGCCCCCGATCAACGACACGTCGCTGTCCACATGTGGGAGATTGGAGGAACCGGCTTTGCAGTCTTCAAGATCCGGAGATGAACTGATTCCAAATTCCTGTCGTTGCCGTGCTGCAGCCGCTATCGACGTCGCCATGATGCGCGCTAGTTCTGAAGAGTACCTGCCATTGACAGCTTGGGCTGCGGGTTCCTCCATCGAATTCGTATCTTCGTCAGATGCGAGAGTTGACGATTCTGTCTCCTCATCGCGAGACGTGCCAGTCGGATAGCTTCGTGATTGACCCTTCTTCTGTCGAGAGTAAGCCGGAATCGATGATACCTTGGGCGTATACTGTTCATCCTCGCGCGTTGCGAATTCTGACAGCACGTAAGAAGATGGCCACAGAAGAGAAGTCGAATATACGCCACCATTGATACATCCGGGAAGGTTGATACGACTTTGCCGGGCAGCAGCATTCGAGTCAAACTTGCTCTCCCGCCTTCTTGAAAACTTACGCGGCATGGCGTCACCGCCCTGTTGTACCGGCGAGTACTCCGATCCAGAATCATCAAATCTTGATGGTAATGATTCCCCAGACCCGTCGGACGCAAGACACCGATGCTCGGACCCGTCAGAACCACTTGGCTGTGAATCGCATCCGCTCGAAAAGTCGGCACGCATGAGGGAAAGCAACTCTCGTTGTCGGCGTTGTACATCTTCGCTATCAATTCTCGTGTTTCGGGAAGGAGATCGATCGCGTCGTTTGGGGGTACCGTCGCGTTGGTGTCTCTTATTACCTGGGAAATTCGGATGACGCAGGAGTGACTCGTCGCTGGACATTTTCGTCGTCCACCTCTGGCGCGGAGAGAGCTTCTTTGACTCGTCCACTCCAGATAATCCCAACCCAAGGCCAAATCGGGGCGGCCGAAGTTGGCTAGGACCTTCCGCGGACGACTGCGAGTCCGTTCGCGACAGCAAGGTCTTTTGTTTCATGTATCGCGTTAATGGGATCTGACATTCTGAACTCGAAGACGATGTTATTTCAGCATTGGTGACAAATAGCCGTCGCTTCTCTCGCTGGGTCGAATTCACGCTCGCCAGTTCGGGGCCATTGTAAGTCGTTTGAACGACGGTCGAGACTCGCGGTACCGCAGGACTCGGAGGTATACCAGCCCGCCGCGGGATGCCGGACGGCGGTAGGTTGTGTGGCTGAGCGTTCCTTCCATGAGTCGAGGGTGAGCCTTTCGGTAGCGTACCAGGATCCGTCCGCGAGCGAGCCCTCCCAGTTCGAAACGAAGCATCGATTTTTGGCCGAGGAGAGATCACGGCGGGACGTGCGTGTTCAGTCCCGCGTACTGGAGGCAGTGGTTCCAGACTTGGACCAGGTTTTCGAGTATGATCGGTAGACGTACGGGGGTCCTCAAGATGGGGTTGCCGGACTTGTAGATGCTGGTCAGATGCTGCATGAGATTTCAGTATTGACTTTGGATTCGACCTCGAGGATGACGGCCGTGCGTTCGACGGTGGTTGTTCGGGTTGTGCATTGGACGGTGAGCGGTGGAATGATTGCTTGCCCGACATGGTAGGCGTCTGAGTAGAGAGAGTGCCAAGTTCGCTTCTGACGGTGTTGTGTGAAGACGTCGAAGGAGTGCGCACGAGGCTCGGCGAATTGTTGACTCCAGGTATCGGATGAAAGGGCGAGTTCGATATCACTTGAGACGGTGGTCTCGTCATCCGTTCAATCGTATCGTTGAGCGTTGGCAGAAGATGCGGCTCCATAAGGCAGAGGTCGTCAAGCTGGCTCCTGCGTCTCAGAGATCGATTCGGATTGCTTGATTCGACGGCGAGGTACGACGCCGCGTTGGAGCTGAACGAGTCCTGGCATAATCGGTTTTCAAGTTGTTGACTCGGCGTCCCCAAGTCGTCTCTGCTTGTAGGATACGGTACGCCTGCTGCAGCGGCAAAGTAGGACGGAGGAAAAAAATGCGAGGGAGTCGTCGGTGTCCGCAGTGGCCCTGGAGAACGCGACTTTGCTCTGCCAGTGAGTTTCGACATGATGGCGGGGTCGCGAGAAAATGTTGAATTCCAAGTTATTATGCTCAACGCCAAACTGTACGTAATTTCCTTCTCTCCACCCTATACAAGCAACACATCCGGGAATGCACACACTCGTCTTCGAGATACAAATACATAGATTGGTGAGAACAACTTCTCTGAGCCACGGGATCCCATTCAGTACCACCCGCGGACCTGCAAACCCACTTCCGTGGCCCTCGTCAGGCTCGCTCGCAGCTGTGGATACGAATACAGCGCGAAGCCATGGACCGCGACCGCCAAGTGCCTCATCATGAAGATGTAGCCAGGCGCTCGCAACCTCCTCCGAGTGTCCCACGACCCACAGGAGCGCATCCCGGACGTTTAAGCAACAGGTCACAGGGTGCGGTCGAGCATCTACAGGTATAATGAACTCACTCCGACCGTACCCTTCGCCCATAACCACAACTGGCTGCATACTGATCAAACATCCTAGTGTATTTCATTAGCAGCGTCGACCACGAGCCGTGATCGGCCATCCCCGCCGACTCGAGCGAAAAATAATCACTTCCATCCACGAATGACGCCAACGACGTCCGCCAGCACTAGCGCACCCACGCCCGTCGCTATCGGAAGGCTAAGAGCTGAGGTATGAATATCGGCTGAACCTGCGCAGCTAGCGCAGTCAGCACGACCGCGGCATAGATCGCCCCGGAAGCACCTAACAAAGGAAGAATGCTCGGTGATGCGTCCCGCGACACGTCACTAATATCCAAGAGGGCCGATGCTGCTGGCGACGACCGCACCGTGGCTTGACTACGTGGCTGACTAGCCCAGAGAACAGTCCAGCTGGTGGGGCGGAGCACCGATGCCACTGAACCAACCGTGACGTCCGGTTCGCGCGATCATGGGGCAACCCACAAGTAGTGCGTCGCGGCAGCGCCTATGGGATGACCAAAGCAAAGTCAGCCGTCCCATTACTAGATAAAGCTAGTGAAAGAGTGCTTACCAAGCCATCGAGTTGGCGGCAAGGTGGAAAAAAAAACCCCGTTGTGACTGACACAAAAAACTCAATCCAAGGCGCAAACAGACAACTTTGCCAAGCAGAACACCGACCTGAGCATACTGGTAAGCAGCGTGTAGGCTTTTCCAGGGAGCAGATTCGTGCAAGGAGTTCTCATTCTCATTTATGAATGGTTGAAATCAAGGTATCTTCCACATGAGTTGAAAGATAGCAGTGTTACGCGCAGGTCAACCAGGAATCAAAGTCGCCTGCCTTCACTGGCATCATAATTAATAGAACGAGCCCACGAACGCAGACAAGGTCAAGGATATGTTTTGCAAGGCGATAGGCCATTGAGAAATGTTTTCCTTAACTGATTCGAGTACTTTTGGATTTGCTGTCCCGAGGCGAGACACGTTTTGCGCCTATGATAGTACTGCTTGCTTGCCAGGTTTTACCTAAGGCTGTGCGAACAGCCTCTGCCAGCCCCAAGTGAGTCAAGGCGAAGTCGCCATGTGCACTCTCACTTTATTCTTTTCACTGTCCAGTGCGGTCCTCACCATCCCAACCCTCAGTGAAACAAGATGAAATCGAGAGGTGCTCATTTCACTGTTTTGTCGAAAAGAGCCTCAGTGAAATGACATTCACGCCGTCAGCCGAAAAGCGGTCCTGTCAAGCGAAGTCTCACACCAACGAACATGAGAAAGGAGGCCAGAGGTACTCAATTAGTGAGGCGACTGTTTCAATCAAGCAAATACTTGCACAAGCGAAGTCAACGTTCGCCAAGTTTGAGCAAGGGGACGGGACGGACCACATTAGTGAGGCAATCGTCCTTGGTCGCCAAGTACTGGACCGTTGCCCACCCGATCACGACGAACGATGGGGCTCGCTAACTCAGCTTGGTTTTCATTTATTGGGTCGTTACAGCCATCTAGGAGCGATAGAGGACATCGAAGAAGCACATATCTACGCCAGAGAGGCACTGGAGCTTTGCCCAGAAGGGTACCCAAATCGATCAAGGTCGTTGAACAACGTCGCAAGCAATCTCCTCACTCGTTTCGACCATCTTGGAGACATGACGGACCTCAATGAGGCTATCATCCTCGGGAGACAAGCCCTCGACCTTCGCCCGTCAGGGCACCCGAATCGATCAAGGTCGTTGAGCAATGTTGCATGCTATCTCTCCACTCGTTACAACCAGCTTGGAGACATGACGGACCTCAATGAGGCTATCATCCTCGGGAGACAAGCCCTTGACCTTTGCCCGTCAGGGCACCCGGATCGATCAAGGTCGTTGAACAACATCGCAAACCATCTCCACACTCGTTACAACCAGCTTGGAGACATGACGGACCTCAGTGAGGCCATCATCCTCGCGAGACAATCCCTCGAACTTTGCGCGTCAGGGCACCTGCATCGATCAACGTCGTTGGGCAATGTAGCACTCTATCTCTTCACTCGTTTCGACCAGCTTGGAGACATGACGGACCTCAATGAGGCTATCATCCTCGCGAGACAATCTCTCGACCTTCACCCATCAGGGCACCCGGATCGATCAAGGTCGTTGAACAATGTTGCATGTTATCTCTCCACTCGTTACAACCAGCTTGGAGACATGACGGACCTCAATGAGGCCATCATCCTTGGCAGACAAACCCTTGACCTTTGCCCGTCAGGACACCCGGATCGATCAAGGTCGTTGAACAACCTCGCAATCCATCTCCGCACTCGTTACAGCCAGCTTGGAGACACGACGGACCTTAGTGAGGCCATCATTCTCGGGAGACAAGCCCTCGACTTTTGCGCGTCAGGGCACCCGCATCGATCAACGTCGTTGGGCAATGTTGCATCCTATCTCTGCACTCGTTACAACCGGCTTGGAGACACGACGGACCTCAATGAGGCCATCATCCTCGCGAGACAAGCCCTCGACCTTTGCCCACCTGGCCATCCCAATCGATCAACGTCCTTACGTACATTTGCACATTGTCTCCGTGTTCACTTCACCCAGTCGAACGAGTTGAAGGACAGGGACTCGGAGGATCTATTCAGTCTCTACACCGAGTTGTCAAATATATCACAAATACTCTCACCAGTTGATCTCTCTACTGCCAAACAATGGATCACGCAAGCTGAGAATTTCCGCCATCCCACAGTCCTTCTCGCATACGAAACATCTCTTCGACTACTCGTTCAACATCTCGCCATTTTACCATCCCTACCCATTCGTCTCCAGAGTTTCAAAGACCTCGCTTCATCCCTAGCAATTGACGCCTTTTCCGCTTGTCTCCGTAATCAACGTACAAAAAAAGCGGTTGAGCTTCTCGAGCAAGGTCGTGGTGTATTCTGGACTCAGATTGATCGTCTCCGTTACCCTCTTGAAGATGTCATCGCCTCGGGCCAGGAAGGACAGTCCCTTGCGAACGAGTTTACTCGACTCTCATCAGACATACGCGATACAATTCATTCACAAGGTCCAGATCAGCATAACACGCTGTGCAGTCTTAATGTTGATCTGGAATTTGCAATCACCAAAATTCGCAATTTACCCGGTCTGGCTCGATTCCTTCTCCCCTCTTCCTTCTCCGAACTCCAGCACGCTGCCAGTGGCGGACCTGTGGTCATCGTAAATGCTAGCCGGTATACGTGCGATGCACTCGTTGTCTTCTTCGACAGAGACCCGGTCCATATCCCATTGCAAATTACGAGATCTCGTGTTCAGCACTTGTCGTCGGATCTCGAATCCTTGACGTTGGATGCAAAAACAATGGACATGGGCAAACAACTCGCTTGTTTCCTGAGAATCCTTTGGGATGAAGTCGTTTCGCCGATTGCCAATTTTCTCCAGACGACAGTTCCGCCTTGCTCACGCATCTGGTGGTGTCCCACTGCCGAGTTCTGCCTTCTGCCATTGCACGCGGCCAATCCGTATCGGAACGGCCAAAGAGGTTTTTCCCATTTGTACATCTCGTCTTATACTCCCACGTTGACTGCCCTCATCCGTGCGAGACGGAATCATCATCCAACGGCGACGACTTTGATACACGAGAAGAAATATTTTCTTGCTGTGGGTCAGGCGAATGCCAAAGGCGAAAGCGAGCTTTTCTCAGTCGGCTCTGAACTGGCCATCGTTTCCGAGCGCATTCAGGGTCTCGCCACGCTCACGCGCCTTGAAGGTCCGGAATCGACTATGTCTCAAGTGTCGAAGGAGCTGAGGACGAGCGAGTGGGTTCACTTTGCCTGCCACGGTTTCCCAAACAGGAAGCAACCCTTTGACTCCGCATTTGGTCTCTATGACGGCCGGTTTACAGTGGAACGGATCATGGGATGCGAATTAGAGAACCCGGAGTTTGCCTACCTGTCTGCTTGTCATACGACGGTCGGAGACGAGGAGAGTCCAGACGAGGTAATCCACTTAGCATCAGCGATGCAGTTTGCAGGGTTCCGGTCTGTGATTGGGACGATGTGGGCGGTGGACGACACAGATACGAACAAGATCACGAACAAGTTTTACGAGAATATGTTGGATGGAAGTGGTCGGCTGGATCACACTCGAGCGGCGTTTGCGCTGCAGAGGACGATGAACTCATTGGTTGGTATTGTTCCGCTTGATCAGCGCATTCTGTATGTACATATCGGTGCCTAGTCCATGCCATTGTATGTTTGCCTCGCACTTATGTATTTGATGTATCTCTTCGCATGCTTACATTTGCTATTTGTGATCAGTATTGAACATGTGAATGTCTGGTTATGTGGATGACTGCGTTTTGAACAATGGGTTTCACGAGCGGCGTTCAGAGTTGCAAGCATTCCAGCATGTGGGAGAAGCTGTTCGGCCATCGTCAATATTTCGCTCCCATCGGGAGCCTCTCTCTGATTCGGTCAGGTCGGGGAGACCCCACGAAGGGGACCAAGCCTTCATTATTTTGTCATACAAGTTCTGACCCTGCGTTGTGCGGTGAACTAGCCAACACTAGTGAACCGATCCTTCACCAGGCATAAGGCATTTAGATCTGGAATATGTAGTACTGAGCGATGCGGACCAGATCGTTGAGGATAGCAGGGTTCCGTTGCTGCAAACGACTCCCTCTCTCGATCGAGATGGAACCTGAGACCTGAGGGATCTTACCACTAGAGTCGGCGGATCGTCTTGTTTCGACTCGCGTTGTGCCTCCGTGGATAAATTCTGCGAGGTGTTAACTCTTAACCGTGACTCAACCGTACTTTACCCCATATTTCTGTGTCACCTGAGGCCCTCCACCCTGTACAAGCAACACATCCGGGAACGTACACACTCGTCTCCGAGATACAAATACATAGATCAATTGGCCCTCGGAGCTCCCATGATTCAGTACCACCCACGGACCTGCAGCCCCACTTCCGCGGCCCTTGTCAGGCTCACTCGCAGCTCCTTCGCAGCTCCTTCGAGTGTCCCACGACCACAGGAGCGCATCTCGGATGTTTAAGTAACAGGTCACAGGGTGTGGTCGACATCTACAGATCTACAGGTATATGAACTCACTCACTCCAACCGTACCTCTGTTTGATCATCCAATCCAGCAATCCTCCGAACACAAGTCCTTCGCCAATAACCACAACTGGCTGCATACTGATCAAACATCAACATCCTAGTGTATTTCATTAATAACGTCGATCACGAGCCCATCCCCGCCGAACGAAAAATAATCCACTCATTTCCATCCACGAATGACGCCAACGATGTCCGCCAGCACTAGCACACCCACGCACGTCTTTATCGGAAGGCTAAGAGCTGAGGTATGAATATCGGCTGAACCGTCCGGGAAATCTAGCTCAGTCAGCACGACCGCGGCGGCATAGATCGCCCCGGAAACGCCTAACGAAGGAAGAATGCTCGGTGGTGCGTCCCGCGACACGTCGCTAGTATCCAAGAGGCCGAAATGAAGAATGCGATGTCACTGAGCACCAACGTCCAGTTCGCGCGATGATGGGGCAACCCACAAGTAGTACATCGCGGCAGCGCCTATTGAACTACCAAAGCAAAGTCAGTCGTCCTATCACTAGATGAAGCTAGTGAAAGAGTGCTTACCAAGCCATTGAGTTGGCGGCCAGGTGGATAAAACCGTTGTGACTGACACGAAAAACTCAGTCCAGGGCACAAACAGACAAACTTTGCCACCGACCTGAACATACTGGTAAGCAGCGTATAGGCTTTTCCAGAGAGCAGATTCGTGCATGAAGTTTTCATTTATGAATAGTTGAAATAGAGGTATCTTCCACTGGCACATGAGAAAGATGGCAGTGTTCAACGCGCAGGTCGATCAGGAATCAAACTCGCCTGCCTTCACTGGCATCATAATTAATAGAATGAGCCCACAAATGCAGACAAGGTCAAGGATATGTTTTGCAAGGCCATAGGCCATCGAGAAATGTTTTCCTTGACTGATTCGAGGTACTTTTGGAATTGCTGTCCGAGGCGAGGGTACTAAGACTGAAACCGGAATCAAACGTACAGATATCTGCGCAGAGGCCTTGGCTTTCTAATTGCGAGGGTTGCCGGGAGGCGATGTGGTGATAATCCCCGACTCCCACGATAGTGGGGAGGGTTTTGTCAGGCGCAAAAATCAGCTCTCTGCAAAAGGGTTCGCTTATGTAAACGATTGCTTATGTCAAATTACGTAACGAAAA
>JBBPOJ010000513.1:0-25350 GCA_038091395.1 Leccinum rimulosum
TAAGAGTATTGACATTGGCCCATTGTTAGGATCCCCTCTCTGCACTTGACGCCCATGTTGGGAAGGCTGTATTCTCGAACGTCCTCAAGAATGCTACAGATGGAAAGACTCGGATTCTCGTTACCCACGCATTGCACTTCCTACCCGAAGTCGACTACATCTATGCATTGGCCGATGGCAAGGTCGCTGAACATGGTACCTTCGACACACTAATGGCCAATGATGGCTCGTTTTGTAAGTTCATGGAAGAATTTGGCTCGAAGGAAGACAAGAGGAACCAGAACGCTGGGAATGAGATTGAAGCAGTTCGCGACACGAAAGAGGAAAAGATCGGTATCAAGGGCAAAACAATGATGCAAGCAGAAGAGCGGAATACCGGCGGCATCGCAGTGAAAGTTTACAAGCAATACGTTTTGGCTGGGAATGGCAGAGTGCTTGTACCGATTCTATCTCTTTGCATGATGCAAGGCTGCAGCGTCATGTCATCATATTGGTATGCTGATCTTGTTTCTTGTCGATTGCTTGTTGATTGGGTCCTCATTCCGACATACCAGGCTCGTCTACTGGGAGGAACGGAAGTGGGATTATCCTCAAGGCTTTTATGTATGTCACTGGCTCTGTCTGTCTGTGCTGTCTCAGACCAGTCTTGTAGATGGGTGTATATGCTGCTCTTGGTGTCTCACAATCGATTACCATGTTCTTCATGGGGGCCTCCTTCGCAATATTGACTTATCATACGTCGCGAGGGCTATATGATGTGAGTTTGTGCAATGTTTGCTGACAATGTTACTGAGTATCAACCATCTCAGCGAGCCATTGTCCGTGTCCTGCATGCTCCTATGAGTTTTTTTGAGACAACAGTGAGTTCAGAGCGTTATTGTCGCATCCGTAAGTTGCCATCCTCATCCTTTTACAACTTACAGCCTCTTGGCCGCATCATGAATCGCTTTGCCAAAGGTATACTCAACGAGATTCCCGATGATTCTCTGCTCAGTCATTCCACAGATATAGACACTATTGATAATCTCATCGGCGACTCACTGCGCATACTAATTGGAAGTCTTTCCGACATTTCCGGCGCTACCATTCTTATCTCAATTGTCTTGCCTTGGTTTTCATTGGTCATGTTTTTCATTTTGACTTGCTATTTCTTTGCTTCCTACTTCTATCGGGCAAGCGCAAGAGAACTCAAGGTATGTCATCCATATAGCACACCTTCTTGAAGCTGATTCCATTACAGCGACTCGGTAAGTATGCACTCGAACTTTATTTCATCTGTTTGTGCACCTATTGATCAATCTCAGATGCTATCCTACGAGGCTCTCTGTATGCGCACTTTTCCGAGTCGTTGTCAGGATTGACGACGATTTCTGCATATGGAGAAACAGATAGGTTCAAGAGAGAGAACGTGGAACTCGTTGACGTCGAAAATCGGTGAGTTGCAATGGGCAAAGCACGGACTGTTACAAAGTCTGACTGGATTCCCAGTGCATATTGGTTGACGACCACAAATCAGGTGACGAAACCACTTTCTAGTGGTTATGATACAATAGCTCATTTGTCTGGTTAGCGCTGGCTCGCTATCCGCTTGGACTTCCTCGGAGCGATCCTTACGTTTGCAGTTGCCGTTATGACAGTCGGTACTCGCTTCAGTATATCTCCAGCACAGACCGGAATGGTTCTATCATATATTCTGATGGTGCAACAGGTATGCCCAAATGAATTTCGTCAGACTCCTTGAAGGGGCTAACATGTCATTCGAGAGTTTCGGATACATGATTCGTCAGGTTGCGGAGGTGGAGAACAACATGAACTCTGTGGAACGAATTCTCCATTACGCCAGCGAAGTAGAACAAGAAGCTCCGCATCGCGTTGAGTCTAGTGCAGCTGCTTCGTGGCCCTCAGAAGGCCGGATTGTCATGAAAGATGTTGTCATGAAGTATCGACCTGAATTACCTTCTGTGCTGAAAGGTTTGAGCATGAACATTTCGCCAAAGGAGAAGATTGGAGTTGTTGGCAGGTGCCGGTTTATCCTCTGTACCGTGACTTCATTTGTTGACGATGATTTTAGAACTGGAGCGGGAAAATCATCAATTATGACTGCTCTATATCGACTCGTAGAACTTTCATCGGGAAGCATACAGATTGATGGTGTTGATATCTCGACCGTTGGGCTAGAACAGCTAAGAAAGGGGCTTGCGATCATTCCACAGGATGCTGTAAGTGTTACGCCAGGAGACAATGATATAGGACTGACGTGACTTCTTCAGTTCCTTTGTGAAGTCATCCGACTCATTTTATGTCACTTGGCTAATGGGTTTCTTAGTCTCTGGTACTCTCAGGTCTAATCTAGACCCATTTGATTTGTACGACGATTCTCGACTCTGGGATGCCCTCAAGCGGGCATACCTTGTCGACACAGACGAGACACAGCCCCCTTCGCCTATCACAGTCACCGAAAGCGAGCAGACCACCAGTCGTTTTGACCTAGATACTCCAATTGATTGTGAGGGTAGCAACCTGTCAGTCGGTCAGGTGGAGTTTTTTTTTTCTTTCTTTCTGCTCGTTATTGATAATTGTGTAGCGATCATTGGTATCCTTGGCACGAGCTCTGGTCCATGAAGCTAAAATTCTCATCCTGGACGAAGCAACGGGTATACTGCTATGTTCTCACATGATGATGATGCAAAAGCTGAAGTTCCATGTAGCATCCGTAGATTACGAGACCGACAGAAAGATACAAGATACGATCGCAACGGAGTTCAAGGAGCGTACAATTTTGTGCATCGCTCGTACGTTTCTCTCGGCTCGATCCTCTTTATATTTGCTGACCATTGTGCAGATCGTTTGCGCACAATCATATCATACGACCGCATCTGTGTTCTCGACGCTGGCATAATCACTGTGTGTATTCTTTTTCTTTCTACATTGAAGTGTCTACTAAGACATGATTATAGGAATTCGACACCCCGGTAAACCTGTTCAACATTCAGGACGGGATTTTCCGCGGAATGTGCGACAGGTCATCCATTTCACTCGAGGATATCCTTTCTGTGCCGAAGCACTAAGTTCTAAGAAGTATGAACCCTGAGGAATCTGGCAATAGAGCGTCAATCATTTCAGAACTTGTGGAAGCGCCGGCTGGCGCCGGCACAAACCTTGCTTGTCACATGGACATTTAGAAGAGTCAGAGAACCTACTGGCTCAGATCGGTCGGTGCAAGTATGTTTTGATGTGCGAGCAGATGGTTTGTTTTGTACGCAATGAACAGATCATAATCGAGCACAACATGAGACTGAAATCATAAGAATTTTGAAAATGATGAATGTCATAGGCATATTCAGAATGGTATGTTCAACTGTGCCATCAGCTGCCCGAATATGCTCCCTCGAGCTCGTGTGTCCCACTGGCAGCGTGCGTCCAGATCGATGCTCCTCATCTGCTCGCTTCTGCGTTCCACTGTGCTCTGATGCGATCCTGGTGACTTACTTAGAAATGCGAATAGACACGAGCATATGGAAGATGCTCGTGTCTGTGTTGTGCTGTCCTTTGATGTACTAGCATCAGCCTTATCAGTAGCGTCCCCGTCGATTGTCCACATCGCGAGCAGCCACCACACCCAGCCCATGAGGTACCAGCCGCACAAGATCCCGGTAAGTCGATGCATAATCCCTTCTTGTTAATGGATCATTGTATGTCGTCCCATCATTAGAATTCCCACTGCAGAACTCACCCGGACCGTTCATTCCCTCATACTCGGCGCCTTCACCGTCCGTGCTTCTGGTCCCGTCTCCCATATTTAGGGTACTATGGCACGGGTGCGAGCCCCGCGGGTATGACATCTCTACCCGCACCCGCACCTGCACTGTGGGTATGCAACCAAAAAGATCACGATGGCGGCGTGCAGGAGCGACTGCATAACATGCACGATCGCGCGCGCTGTGTGATCGCTTCTGCACGCCGCTAGGGGGACGGGGACGGGGACTCCGGGGATGGGGACAGTGGGGTGGGCAGACAGGGCGAGGGCGACCGTCATCGTCGTCATGTCAGCGTCTTGGGATGAGGATGGGGAGGGGCGAGGTGGAGGGCGAGGGCAATCGCGAGAGCAACAGCAACAGCAGTGACTGCGCAGCGCACACAATCGGGCGTGTTGCGTGATCGCTTCTGCGCGCTGGGGGGACGGGGATGGGGCGAGGAACAGACAGGGCGACGGCGACCAATGGTTGTTGATGGGGAGGGCAAGGACAGACAGGGCGAGGGCCGGTCGCCATCGTGTCGCTGTGGGACAGGGGTGACAAGGGTGATGGCACATGTCGGCGCCTTGGGATGAGGATGGGGCGGGAGGGGGAGACGCGGAGGAGGGCGACTCTGGGCGAGGGCGAGGGAAATCACGAGAATCACAGCAACAGCAGCATGCAGTAGTCGCTGCGTGATCGCTTCCGGAAGCTGGGGGGGATGGCGATGGCGACAGACAGGGCGACAGCGATGGTATCGTCGTCGTGGGATGGGGATGGGAGGGCCCGTCATCAACGTCGTTATCGTCATCGTTGTGTCGTGGTGGGACGGAGATGGCGAGGGTGGCAGACAGGGCGACGGCGACGGTTATTGTGGTCATGGTGGGATGATGGTGAGGGCGAGGGTGAAAGCAAAAGCGGGGACGGTCATCGTCGTGTTGTTGTCGTGTGACGTCCTTGTTGTTTTCGTGAAATGTTTGACCACTACGGCCCGGCGGGTATTCAGGTCAGCATCGACGAAGCTGATCGCTTGCTCTCTCAATCATTCCAATATTGGCTAGTTATCCATTGGAGACCTTCTGGGATGCAGATTATCATCGTCTGATGCGTTTCACTTCCAGAGTCCGACTGAAGGAGAGTTCGATGGTACTGCTCCACCTTCTGCACAACCACAATGTTCGCAATCTTTCTCCTGTCCAGCTAGATTAGTTCTTAGAATGACTCTGGGTAAGCCTTCGTGGGTCGGGTGCTTGCTTCACGCTGATGGCTCGCGTTTGTGTTTTACAGGTGTTATGCCGACTCCACTCTGCTAATTACATGCTAGCATTCAATATGCTTGCGACAATAAACATGATGAGCTCCCGCGGAGGGGACCATCGTTCAACTGGATGCCGGCCGTCAAGCTTTCAAGAACGACTGGGCAAGGGTATGTGCGATATCTTCACGGCCATCGAGTCCATTTTCGCTGGGGCGGGCGTCGAGGAATCAAAGCGATTGACGCCGCAGAGCGTCATCTAAGAGTCATCGCGCGCCTGCCAGTGCTGCAGCCTGAGTTTAAGTAAACTGAGATTTGGGTCCCAGGGTGCTCGTGTAACATGGTAGAATGCACTCGCGAACTTTAATTGCTATCACCTTCCGGAGCACGAGCTACGTGCCGACCTCCAGTCGGACGCTATCGACAGCTGTGTACTCTACTTCCTCACCTCCCTCCAAACAAGGTCATCATGAAGCTCGTCCATGCCCACTAATATGCGCCTCGAGTGCGCCGTACGCGCACTCGAGGACGGTTTGTCGGCTGAGAGCGTCTATAGATGGGATCGGCGCGAGACGAGGTTGTACGCGTACCGTGACAGACGGGCAGATCAAGGCACATCATCGACGCCGACGAGCAAAGGCGGTGGCATCAGTAGTGACAGTGGGTCGGACGAGGCGCACATGTTGTCTTCTCGGTGCACAGTCCGGGAATGTCGACGACGACAGTGAGCGTAGTGTGGGCGCAGGTGAGGCGCGGCGACGTCTGGCACAAGTCATAAAAGAACAGCTAATTCGCACGACGAATTGAAGTCGAGATCGTCGAGTGATCGTCTCGCGCGCAGGCCCGCACACGTTCATCCAACAAACGCCGTAGATCCAGACAGTACGGCGTACTTATGGTTACAGAGGGCCGTGGTAGGGCAAAAAGTCGTAGTAAGCAAGGTCCGACAGCGCCAGCCGCTAGTGACGGGACACGTTTACAAGATTACATCGTATCGGCACACATGGAGCAAAGACAAATGGAGATGACTGACACAAGTTCAATCCGGTGAACACGTGCTATACATATACATAGTAATAAAAATCAGATACATATGTGTGCAAAGCTAAAACTGTACTGCAGATACTAACTGATGGACGGAATAGACCACAGCTTTTACCCCTTTTTCATGCTTTGCAACTAACCCAACAAAGTGTGCACGCATTTCAGGGTTGATGTTCTCGTGTCGCGGCTTGATTCAAAAGAAAGTGTTAGCGTGTATATCAAAACGAAGTCAGACGCAGGTGGCAGGGACTCGGAACCGAGATGCACGAGGGAGGGCCATTCCACATTGACACCGTCCAGGTCCAGAGTCTCTGATATCCCACGAAAATGACGCTTCAAACCGGAAGACAGTGAGCATCGAAACAATCAAGATCCCGACTCCAGAGTGATACATCCGCGACATACCTCCCGACGCTGGCAGTTGGAAGATCAGCAAACCATGTGGTATGAATCCGAAGACGAAGCAGCACGCGCAACGCGTACCAGACAAGTCGACCCAAATTCGAATGCAAACGAAAGTTGGTCGGCCAATCGAGTTTTCCCGTCTCGAAACTGCTTGGGTTTGATTGTAACTTTGCAGAGGTCGGAACGTTGATGCAATCAAACAACAATACTACGATTTTCATGCCTGTAGCAGCGTACCTCAATGTTTCAGGGGCCCACAACCCTCCCCTGGGGACTCACGGGAGACATACGAAGCAAAATGCTGGAATAAGGCCGAAGGCCAGTCCTTTGTCTATGTGCGAAGAGGGATGCTCGGGATGTCCAATCTGCTTTCTCGTCCGTCTGGCACCCCTCGGAGGATTGGGGTCGGACCACCGACACGCTCGAGCAACGGTGTACAGTACCCGGAGTAGGGTAGGTAACGGAGCGGGATAGATAGCGGTTTCGAGCCTGAGAAAGCTCTCGTCAGGCCCATGAGGCTACAGCTACCCTGACCACTGCTTGGCCGGCTTGCAGAGGCGGCAGACGGTTGCAATTCAGGATGCACAACTCGTGAGAAGGAGGGAGAAGTCTCTTCTTGCTCAAGGAAGCCTGGAAACGAAGGCCCTTTCGGCGGCACCGTTGAAGTTCTGCCACGTGGTACCCGCGGTGACAGCATGTCACCACGGGGTCCGTTTAATTTCCTCCGCCGCATCCGAGAAGATGAGTGACAAACATGATGCATGATGTTCAATTCTCCGACGACGAACACTTATCGCGATACATGGGCGGCAAAGATAAGGCCGATACATCATGATGGTCCGCTGTAACTGCAAGCAAGTCGGACTCTGACTGAGATCTCCGAGGGCTGTCACATTATGGCAACAAGCAACACGCCTTCTCGTACAAGAACAAAAAATGGGGATTGAGTACATATATTCGGCTCGGCTCCAGTAAGACCAATACCCTCTCCCCTGCTTCGTTGCTCTCTGACTTTATTCTGCCATGTCGGATCGCCCGGAAGACAAATCTGAGTCGGGCTCCACCAATGCGCCAAACGGGCATGGCGCGAGCAAGTCGGATGCCCCAGGCTCCAGATCGGCCATTGTCAACTTCCAAAGGTCTCGCGAATAATTTGCCTTGCATCACCTTCGGCCCACTAATCATACTCTAGGTTTTTCTCCATAAAGGATCCCAACCCTCCTCCTCCCAAGGCCTCCATCCATGACGCAATGCTTACACCCGAAGCGTCGGCAGGTTTTGCTAGTCGCTTGTGGTTTTCCTGGATGACTCCTTTGTTATCATTGGGTTATGCTCGGCCTCTCGAGGCCTCAGACCTGTACAAACTCCCGGATGATCGCTCGTCAACCCGGATTGCCAACGCCATTCTCACGTCCTTTGAACGCCGGCGCAAAGAGGCGGAGGTATATAACGAACGACTGGCAAATGGTGACGTCAGTCCTGGCCTCAAGGGTCTATGGTGGACAGTTCGCGGCGTCCGCGCAGAACGGGAGAAGGCCTGGAGGGAAAATGACGGCAAACGCAGAGCTAGTCTTGTTCTTGCCATGAATGACAGCGTGAAATGGCTCCTTTGGTCCGCTGGAATATTGAAAGTCATGGGCGACACTGCGCAAATCACCGGCCCACTCGTTGTAAAGGTTTGAGTTCCCATTTCTGACCATATATAATGTATTCATCTTCAAGGTAGGCAATCATCAGCTTTGCCACCGAGTCGCATGCTGCCCACATCGCGGGTAAACCCATTCCTGCGGTCGGAATCGGTATCGGACTCTGTTTCGCTCTCCTTGTTCTACAGCTCATTACATCGTGGTGCACGCAACATTTCTTTTATCGCAGTATGGCCTGCGGGGTTCTCTTGCGGGGTGGTCTCATCACCGCAATATACTCTCGAGCGCTGTCATTGTCTCCGCGTGCTCGCGTAGAGATGACAAATGGCAGACTGGTAAATCACATCTCTACCGACGTGTCCCGGATCGACTTCTGTATGGGTTATTTCCATATATCTTGGGCTGCACCCATTCAACTTTCTATCTGTCTCATCCTTCTTCTCATCAACCTCGGTCCGAGCGCGCTAGCCGGATTTGCACTGCTTGTTGCTGTAATACCGGCGAATATGGTGGTAATGAAGCGTTTCTTCCGCGTAAGGATCAAGAGCATGGTCTGGACAGACAAGCGTTCCAAGTTAATCCAGGAGATGCTGAGCGGGATAAGAGTGATCAAGTTCTTTGCGTGGGAGATACCCTTTTTGAAACGAGTTGCTGAATATCGCCAACTTGAAATGGGGTATGATACTTTCTATCCGTTGATTACTCACGCTGAGATTTTCTTTCAGACACGTACGAAATTTACTTGTCCTTCGAGCTGCCCAGCATGCGCTTGCATACTCCATGCCTGTGCTAGCCAGCGTGCTCGCGTTTGTCACCTACTCGTTGACTGGCCATTCATTGTCCGCCGCAAATATTTTTTCTTCTCTCACCCTCTTCCAGCTCGTCAGGTTGCCTCTCATGTTCCTTCGTGTGTGACCTTGCTACTTTCTGTGAATCCTACTAACTTGTTCCGCTATGTAGCTATTTCATTAAGTTCCATTGCAGACGCTGCCACTGCATGCAAACGTCTTTATGACGTTTTCGAGGCTGAAACGTCGGACAGGATCCTGCCAATCAACAAGAATTTAGATGTTGCAGTCAAGATAGATAATGCAGACTTTACTTGGGAGTGTCCTCCTCCAAAATCCGGGGATCCAAAGATCATTAATGATCAGAAGGGAGCATTCAACAGGAGTGGAAAATCCAAACCGACTCCAGTTCCAACAGCGCGATCAGTTGATGAATATAATGTCTTCAAACTTCAGGGTATTCATGTGACTATTCCTCGTGGTCAGCTCGTAGCCTTCGTGGGGGCAGTGGGGGCGGGTAAAACATCTCTACTTCAGGGCATGATTGGTGAGATGAGACGGATTGCTGGTACTGTCGAGTTCGGCGGTTCCGTCGCTTACTGTGCTCAGACCGCCTGGATCCAGGTGTGTGTGTTTTTCTTCAGATTACCATCATGGTGTGTTGACATATTTTTCTTCAGAATGCGACGATCCGGGATAATATCTGTTTCGGACGGCCTTTTGAGGAGAAAAGATACTGGAAAGCTGTCGGTGACTCTTGTCTGGAACCAGATCTGCGGATGCTCCCCAGCTACGACCTGACCGAGGTCGGCGAGAAAGGTGTTTCCCTTTCCGGTGGTCAGAAACAACGAGTCAATATCTGCCGGGCTATATATTGCAACTCGGACATCATCATCTTCGACGTTCGTCTTCTTTTTAAAAATAATGGACCGGTGTCGAGAGTATTGACATTGGCCCATTGTTAGGATCCCCTCTCTGCACTTGACGCCCATGTTGGCAAGGCCGTATTCTCGAACGTCCTCAAGAATGCTACAGATGGAAAAACTCGGATTCTCGTTACCCACGCATTGCACTTCCTATCCGAAGTCGACTACATCTATACATTGGCCGATGGCAAGGTCGCTGAACATGGTACCTTCGACACACTAATGGCGAATGATGGCTCGTTTTGCAAGTTCATGGAAGAATTTGGCTCGAAGGAAGACAAGAGGAACCAGAACTCTGGGAATGAGATTGAAGCAGCTCGTGACACAAAAGAGGAAAAGATCGGTATCAAGGGCAAAACAATGATGCAAGCAGAAGAGCGGAATACAGGCGCCATCGCATTGAAGGTTTACAAACGATACATATCGGCGGCTGGCAATGGCAGACTGCTTGTACCGATTCTATTGCTATCTCTTTGCATGATGCAAGGCTGTAGCGTCATGTCATCATATTGGTATGTTGATCCCGTTTCTTGTCGATTGCTTTTTGATTGTGTCCTCATTCCGACATACCAGGCTCGTCTACTGGGAGGAACGGAAGTGGGATTATCCTCAAGGCTTTTATGTATGTCACTGGTTCTGTCTGTCTGTGCTGTCCTCAGACCAGTCTTGTAGATGGGTGTATATGCTGCTTTTGGCGTCTCACAATCCATTTCAACCTTCTTCGTGGGGACCTCCCTAGCAATGCTAGCTTACCTTGCGTCGCAAGAGTTGCATGATGTGAGTTTGCGCAATGCTTACTGACAATGTTACTGAGTATCAACCATCTCAGCAAGCCATTGTCCGTGTCCTGCATGCTCCTATGAGCTTCTTCGAGACAACGGTGAGTTAAGACCGTCAGTGTTGCATCCGTAGACGCCGTGCTCATCCTTTTACAACTTACAGCCTCTTGGCCGCATCATGAATCGCTTTGCCAAAGGTATGCCCAAAGAGTTTCACAGTGCTTCTCTTTGCTCAGTTATGCCGCAGATATAGACACTATGGATAACTTCATCAGCGATTCACTGCGCATGCTAAGTGCAAATGCTTCCAACATATTCGGCGCTATCATTCTTATCTCAATTGTCTTGCCTTGGTTTTCATTGGTCATGTTTTTCATCTTGGCTTGCTATTTCTTTGCTTCCTACTTCTACCGGGCAAGCGCAAGAGAACTCAAGGTATGTCTTCCATATAGCACACCTTCTTGAAGCTGATTCCATCACAGCGGCTCGGTACGTATATACTCGAACTTTATTTCATCTGTTTGTACACCTATTGATCAATCTCAGATGCTATCCTACGAGGCTCTCTGTATGCGCACTTTTCCGAGTCGTTGTCAGGATTGACGACGATTTCTGCATATGGAGAAACAGATAGATTCAAGAGAGAGAACGTCGAACTCGTTGACGTCGAGAATCGGTGAGTTACTATAATGGGCGAAGGATATATTTTTACGCACTCTGACCGGATTCACAGTGCATATTGGCTGACGATCACAAATCAGGTGGCGAAACCACTTTCTAGTGTTTATGATACAATAGCTCATTTGTCTGATTAGCGCTGGCTCGCTATCCGCTTGGATTTCCTCGGGGCGATCCTTACGTTTGCAGTTGCCATCATGACCGTTGGTACTCGCTTCAACATATCGCCAGCACAGACCGGAGTGGTTCTATCATATATTCTGTCGGTGCAACAGGTATGCCCACCAAATGAATTTCATCCGACTCCTCGATGGGGCTAACATGTCATTCGAGAGTTTCGGAGTCATGATTCGTCAGGTTGCGGAGGTGGAGAATAACATGAACTCTGTGGAGCGAATTGTCCATTATGCCAACGAGGTCGAAAAAGAAGCTCCACATCGCGTCGAATCTAGTGCAACTTCTCCTTCGTGGCCCTCAGAAGGCCGAATTGTCATGAAAGATGTTTTCATGAAGTATCGACTTGAGTTACCTCCTGTGCTTAAAGGTCTGAGCATGAAAATCTCACCAGGGGAGAAGGTTGGAATTGTTGGCAGGTGCCTATTTATCCCCTGCACCGTGACGTCCTTTTGTTGACGATCATTGTAGAACTGGAGCGGGAAAATCGTCAATTATGACTGCTCTATATCGACTCGTAGAACTTTCATCGGGAAGCATACAGATTGATGGTGTTGATATCTCGACCGTTGGGCTAGAACAGCTAAGAAAAGGGCTTGCGATCATCCCACAGGATGCTGTAAGAGTTATACCAGGAGACAATGATATAGGACTGACGTGACTTCTTCAGTTCCTTTGTGAAGTCATCCGACTCATTCTAATGTCACTGGGCTAATGGGTTTCTTAGTCTCTGGTAGTCTCAGGTCTAATTTAGATCCATTTGGTTTGTACGACGATTCTCGACTCTGGGATGCCCTCAAGCGGGCATACCTTGTCGACACAGACGAGACACAGCCCCCTTCGCCTATCACAGTCACTGAAAGCGAGCAGACCACCAGTCGTTTTGACCTGGATACTCCAATTGATGGTGAGGGTAGCAACCTGTCAGTCGGTCAGGTAAAGATTTTTCTGTCTTTCTTTCTGCTCGTTATTGATAAATGTACAGCGATCATTGGTATCCTTGGCACGAGCTCTGGTCCATGAAGCTAAAATTCTCATCCTGGATGAAGCAACGGGTATGATATTGCTATGTTCTCACATGATGATGATGCAAAAGCTGAAGTTCCATGTAGCATCCGTAGATTACGAGACCGACAGAAAGATACAAGATACGATCGCAATCGAGTTCAAGGAGCGTACAATTTTATGCATCGCTCGTATGTTTCTCTTGGCTCGATCTTCTTTACATTTGCTGACTATTATGCAGATCGTTTGCGCACAATCATATCGTACGACCGCATCTGTGTTCTCGACGCTGGCATAATCGCTGTGTGTATTCCTAAGTTTTTGTCTACCCCGAAGTGTCTGCTGAGACATGATTATAGGAATTCGACACCCCGGTAAACCTGTTCAGTATTGAGGACGGAATTTTCCGCGGAATGTGCGACAGGTCATCCATTTCACTCGAGGATATCCTTTCTGTGTCGAAGCGCTAAATTCTAAGAAGTATGAGCCCTGTGGAATCTGGTAATAGAGTGTCAATCATTCGGAAATCCTTTGAAGATAACCTGGTGAAGATACCAGATATGTATTACTGGATGCTTTTTCTCATGAATTGTACGGATTAGTACTAGTAGAGATTAGTGTCGTCATTTTGCATGTGATCATTGGGTTACGAGACTCCGAGTCAGCCTGTATTCAAGGTTGAGAAAGTAACAAGTTGATCATCGACGTACGACTCGGAAAGACTCTGAAATCGCGTTTTGAAACTTGAACAACGCAAGTTGCTCGTGCAATGCCGGACCGAGGAGCCACCGCAGTTTTGATCGCCAACTTGGTCGTAACTTCGCAGGATCAATCTTAGACTGCAACCTAACACAGCACACTCTGACAATTTGAGGACGTGGTATTACATACCGACAACGCTTAACTTGAACCACGGCTCATGTCCCAGCCAAAGGAGATCGGCACTCTGGTCGTCGTCGTGTTGAAAGCTCAGCACCTCCACCAGCCATCGTTTTATAAACAGGATCCATATGCCCAGGTGTCCCTCTCTGGCCTGAAGAAACAAACCAAGGTCGACCCAAAAGGTGGACAGCGTCCAGTATGGGACGACGAGTTCCGGTTTCCGGTCCTGGCCGACGTAGGGAAAGACAAAGTAAACAGGACCTTGGAGATATCATGTTACAAGAAGGAACAACGAGGGGAGGACACCCTTCTGGGAGCGGGTACAGTGGACATCGAAGAAACGCTTAAGAGCGGCGAGTTCGATGGTATGTAGTGGATCTTTCACTCGGATGTTCCGTCGTAACTGACGAGAACGCTGGTACCCCTAGACTGGGTCCAACTTGAAACATCGGCAGGCGCTAGAGGAGAGGTCTATCTTGAGATGACTTTCTATGCAAATTCTCCACCACCTCTGACCCGTCGTCCTACGAAGCTTAACCCATCCGATCGGCTTGCGCGTTTTGCTAGTCCACAATCGACGCCCAAATCGACATCACCCGCCACCACCTTACCCCCTCAGGCTATTACTGGAGACAGAAGGTCAAATCAGCCACCTGCGGGTCAGATACCGTCATCACTGATTGCTGCGCGTGGTAAAAGCCATGGAGCCAAGCAACTTGAAGCACCGGCGAATGGTGGTGTAAAACATAAGGACGACCCGCTTCCGTCACCTCCAGCCAACAACGACTCAAATGATATCGGTTCTGGAAAGAACCTAGGGCTCCCTGCCGCCCTTCATCCCGGAGGACGCATTGGTCCGAGGCCCGCGACAGCACCGAATCAGAATCGGGTGACGGGCACGGGTCGTCCATCTTCTGAAATTCTTCCGGACAACCCTCATAGGAGGACCTTGAGCGATACACCGGCCCTTCACGCAGCACCTTCTCTGCCGTTTTCTCAACTAGAGACTGTCGTACGAGCCTACACTTCCGATCCAGCAACCATGCCAGCGACGGGTGTTGGCTCAATGCCCTCTATCTTTGTAGAAGTGCCTTCTGAGGACCATTCCCGTCCGGCATTCCCCATCCCGCTCGCCTCGCCGCTGGGCTTTGCTCAAGAGTATGAACCACGAGGTATTTCTGGGCCATACGATTCGTCGACCTACGGACCTCCTCCTGGCCATGTCTATGCGCAACCAGGTTCTCAGGCTTACACACCCGCTGCTAATCAGCCCTACCCGCAGTCATTTTCTCCGTCTCAGCCTCCGATGCCGTTTCAGAGTCTCCATACACCGCTTGGACAGCCTCAGCGACTCTTCGACGTGTCATCTCCCCCTAGCACATCTCCCCTCCCGCAACAGTACGCTCAATATTCCACTGGATCCCATCCTTTGCCCCCACATCAAACGTATCCCCACCCACAGAGTACTCAGCCTCAACTGCAACTTTATCCATCGCAATATTCTTCATTTCCTTTGCAACAGACACCATACTCACCACCACAGCAACAGCAGCAACCTTACTTGCCGCCGCAACAACACAACCCTCAACTAATTCCCTACACTCAGATTCCGCACCTTCCCCAGTCACCACCACAATACCAAGAACCCAATTACCCAGGCTTTTCCCCGAGCAGCCAACCCGCTGTTGCACCGCCACAGCAACCAACCTTACACTCTCAAACCGTGAGTCCATCCCTCTTCCGACTATCAATACCTGTATCTCATTGCTGCATCTATCAAGCAGCCTCAGCAGTCATACTTTGCAGCAGCAGTTCCTCCTCCTCCTCCTCCACCACCTCCACCACCTCTTCTTCCCGCATCGATCCAGTTACCAAGTTCCCAACCACTTTCCTCTCACCAGCCTCAGTCACACTTGTCATCCCTGCCCCCGCCGCCCCCGCCCTTGTATGGTCTGGGTCCAAATGGTCCTTCTATCCTGGTTTCCGCTGCGCAGCTTCCACGGACGCCTGTATTATCAGCAGTGCCAAACCAGGGTCCGATTCCTCCACCTGATTCCTCGCTGCCGAAAAGTCTCTCTCCAATTCCTCCCTCACCTGAGCCCCTGACTACTTCCCCAGTATCCTCTTTGGTTAGCCCAGCCGCCGTATTTGTGGCTAGCGCAGCAGCGGCTATCAGAGATGTGGATTTGGGCGCGACGGGAGGGACAGCCGAGACAGGTCCAGTTGCTTATGCAGATGCGGGAGAACAAGGCAAGGAAGCCATCGAGGAGGGACATGAACAGTTGGAGCGGCCGAAGGATATTGAACAGCAAGAATCGCATGAAGACAGCGGACATCAGAGTCAGATAGAGGAGGACGAACGACAACGCAGCGAAGATCTGCGGAAACAAGAAGAGCTTAGGAAACTGGAGGAAGATGAGCGGAAAAAGCTGGAGGAAGAAGCGCGCAAAAGGAAGGAAGAGGAACAACTAAGGAGAGAGGAGGAGGAAGAACGCAAGAGGCAGGAGGAACGCAGGATACGGGAGGAGGAAGAGAATAGAAGAATAGAGGAAGAAAGGAAGAGGCAACAGGAGGAGCGCAGAATAAAGGAGGCAGAAGAACGTAGAAGAGTGGAGGAGTGCCGCAAGAGGCAGGAGGAGGAGGAGCGCAGAAAGCAAGAGGAAGAACGCAGAATTAGGGAGGAAGAAGAACATAGAAGAGAGGAGGAGGAACGCAAGAGGCAGGAGGAGGAAGAACGCAGAATGAGGGAGGAAGAAGAACGTATAAGAGAGGAGGAGGAGCGCAAGAGGCAGGAGGAGGAGGAACGCAGAAAGCAAGAGGAGGAACGCAGAATAAGGCAGGAAGAGGAAAGTAAGAGAAAAGAAGAAGAACTCAGGAGACAGCAGGAGGAAGAGCACAAAAGGCAGGAGGAGGAACGTAGAAGGGAGGAGGAGGAACGCAGAAAACAACAGGAAGAAGAGCGCAGAAGGCAAGAGGAAGAACGAGTCCAACGCAAACGAAAAGAGGCAGAGCGTCGCCGCGCTGAGGAAGCAGAAGCCGAAAGAAGATGGCAAGAGCAATTGACTCGGATTAGAGCACGCGCTGAACAAGAAGCTGCTGATGCAGCCTTTGCGCGTGCTCAGATGGAGGCAGATGAGGCAGAGCGACGGAGGCAAGAAGAGGCAGATCTCGCACTCGTGCGACAAGTACAAGAAGAGGATGAACTAGAAGAGAGACTCACACACGAAAGGAGGCTACAGGAAGAGGCAGATATGGAAGTTGCGAAACGTGAACAGGCTCACGAAGAGGAGCTAGAGAGGAAAAGACAAGAAGAAAGGAGGAAGAGGATGGAGGAGACCGATCTCGAGCTGGCAAGAAGGCTAGACGTGGAGCTCAATTTGCGCGCAGAATCCTCGGTAAGCAGCAGTGATCAGAGCCAGCAGAGGAGAGCAGCTAGACATAATAGGCGTTGACGAGAAGTGGCACGTCCCCCTTCACTACACCCACTTTTCTTAGAACACTTTTCTCTCTCTTATATACAGGTATTCTCTGAAGGTGCAAACCCCAGTTTGAACACTCGTTCGGATCGGGCCCGACAGGTACTGTACTGTGTTCTACGAACAGGACGTCACAATAAAACTCGCTATCGACAACGGCTTCACATACCTCTGCTACCTGCACGCCGTTAAAGAGACTCACCGAACAACCGAACTTTAGCACACCATGTAAGGCAGAGAGAATTAAGAAATGCTTGGACGCCACCAACGTCCCTGACCCCCGAGTAGCTTCAGTCAGTAGATGCTGCATCTGCTGGGGACTCAGCTTCAGAAGAAATTCTTCGTGAGTGTCCTTCGGCGACGAACGGTGGACTATCCTGACCTACTCCAGTGATCGAGCGATGCATCACGACCCCTCAGATAAGCGAGATGAGGTTAGTGCACAAATGTGTTGACTAGAGAGATCTGAATATAATATGACAAAGCAGGGAAGAATAACAATATGTCAAAGGATAGCACTGCGGCCGTTGCTTGAAACCATGCGTGACTAAAGCATGGACTTAACCTAAAAGGCCTTTCACATATCTCAACAACTCTCGACCCTATATAAATGTCATTGTCAGTGACATCCAAGAAAGCGACGCTGTATACTAACCCCATGATTTTTAACGCCAGCTACCATATCCTCAACTCCTTTCAACTCTGTGGAAGATGATGGGTTGTCAAGATCGTCCCTGGGCAGAAACCGAGAAAGACGTTGCCGCTGACTGAGTTCAAAACGTTGAACAACAGTCAATACCGCTCGCCAACCCTCTGTCGTGCTCCCCTCCGAGTCGATGACAGGTGAACGCGAGAATGAAGGAACCACCGACGAACGGACTACGTAAGGACAGTAGGATCGATGTTCTTTCGCCAAATCAAATTCTCTTCGGCGTTCACAGGACGCTGATGGTGTCACAGTATCGTTCCTAGAATACCCCCAAAGGCCGATCCGTCTGTGACAGAGTATGCAGTACACAAGTGGAGCGTCTCTTGGAATAGCGAGCGCAGTGGAATGGTCAGACCGCGGGTTTCTTATACGTGAAGATACCCGTGCGCGGTCGGGTGATACGGTAAATTGGGAGATGCTCATTGGGGATGAAATAGAGGGTGTTGATGCACTGGCCCACTCTCGCATGTGGCTTGAAACGGAACTGGTACGCGAAAGCGATGGGGTCGGAGGCCGAGAAGCGGAAGGACCATATGACCCTGCGCGCGAAAGGAGCAGAGAGGATGCATGGGAGAGATCGCTGCTCGTCATGATCGGCGCTGGAACCCACCCAAAGAGGGCCACGACGACGGCAATATCCGAAGGGGTTACGGGATAAGCGGTCTCGCCGACATCCATGTCAGAGCCAGGTTCTGATACCCTTATTTCGGATTCCGTTGCAAAGATGGAATGTAGAGAACTCAGTTCTGAGGCGGTCTAAAGATCTTTGTCAGGCGTAGCCTGTGAGAGGTGATGAAACATACAAGTGGATGCTTGATAGCCACGTTGGCAAGTATGGGTTCAAGGGATACAGCCATGGTTCTCAATTGGCGAACCATCACAGCAGGCGTCTGAAGAGGTACCCGATAGATCGAGGCTAAGAGGAAAAAGGTCATGATGCCATGCTGAAGAGAGGACAGATGTTACTCACGCTCACACTGCCTGGTTTTCCAGGGACATCCATCCTTGTGCATTTCCACGAGATCGATGCGTTGTCTCTCGATTAATGCACGAGCTACAGATATGGACCTCAGTAAGTGCACACCACCAAACCTACCTTCTTACCTGCGTCTTTATTCATGCCCTCACGACTGGCAAGCACCCAAGATATGTCGCATAGTCCGCAGACGAGTCTGTCTTTTCCATCATTGATCCAGCCACACCTTGCCGCTGCAACGGTGTCTATTTGGGGTGGTTTGTTGGCATATGTAGTGATTTTGTAAGTGGCGAGGCGGGAAAGGAAGGAATCCGTGGAAGAAGGTCTGTACTCAGATACCGGCTTAGTGGGAGGTGTCGATGTGAAATGAGGAAATAAAGCTTTCTTGGGCTGCGACACAGATCGTGCAAGGATGGAAGCAAGGTGAGGTGCGCTTTTTGAGATATCTAATACTGGTGCACTGGATGAATGACGCTTCAGAGGTGTGAGATGTTTACTATGCCAACGAACTGACGCGGAAGAGGGTTGTGGTTGTTCCTTGGACGTTGCGGAAAGTTTTACCAACATTGAATATACCGAGCCAGTAAGGCGAGGTCGTTTCGACGGTGTCGGTGTCTCGAAGGCAATTGCCAGAGATGGGGATACAGCAGTCCCGTCCAAAGTGCGGATTGCATCTTCGAGCTTTCGCTGCGAAACAAGTATTTAACATGGTGCAAGGTGTAAAATTTTATAGCGAACCTTTGTTGTGCGCACCGAGGATGCTGAGGAAGATGGCGTTGGTTCTGACATGGACAGAATGGACAACAGCGCCGTGCGCCACTAGCGATTGGTCAGACAAGGGGTACATTTCCTTAACAAGAAATGACCACCCCTCGGCACCCTAGTGGGGTCGGATCCGGCCCATTCTTGCGCCTACTCACACCCACTGGATCCTCTTGCTCTCAGTCTAAGTGCCCACCCCGCGCAGCTCGCTCGACGGACCCAGCTGTACAGCGGGTCGGAAAGCTACTGCTTCCCGGGCTCAATCCCATCCGCGCGCTCGCTACACGCTGCACTTCACATGTCATCGCGATAATGATCGAAATTCACGGGTTCCTTGGTTATGAAGGTTTGACACACAGAACACACTTCCGTGGCACATTACTGGTCGTACCGCAGTCAATGTGTGTCAACATAGCTTCTAGCGACACCACAATTACATCTTAGTGTGCACGGTTGCGACTCGTGCATCTCATATCACATCTCCATTAGTCGGCGACCGATCCTTGCGTGAGGTTAAGACGTACAGTATGTGAACAAAGATAAGACATGAGGTAAAGACCTACTTTCCATATTCAAATTGGTGACACTGTGGCCATAACGATTGGTACCGGAAACATTGTAAGTGTAGTCAGTCCATTTTCTGGTAACCAATTCAGTGACACATTAAAAAGAGGCATGCGTTCGTCCACGTCGCTGATAAGGTAATTCGTTATGACCACGATTGGCATCGATGACCCTAATCATCGTCAAGAGAAGGCAAGGAGGCTGCGGTGTGTTTGGAGCATGTAGATTATGCGACTGTCATGGCTCATGAGGCCCGTCCGTCCGAGATATCGAGACAAGAGGTGCTCCTGTCGCAATGTATTGTCCAGCAACGTTAACAAAGGAGCACAAGATTCTGGAAACCCTCCGAACCCCGGAAAAGTCGGAGAGGCTGCTTGGGCGTAATTATGTAATTTGACACTGTGACTGTGCATGCCAAAGTACGTATAAATCCACGTGACCTGATGTTTTTTGGGGAAGCAACGCGCGGCAGTATACGCCAAACTAAAAAAAAATTGGGACTGGGGTGCATATAAAACCCCTCCTGAGTCGCCACCGTTCTTTTCTCCGTACCCCCTCTGTCCGTCATCCATTGCAACACCCAAAAATGTCTGTTCACAATGGCGAGGCAGTCCGCGAGTCTGCCATATCAACGCGTCCTTTAGTGATCGCTGTTTCAAACACTAGAGTACGCGTGCATATATCGTATCGTGTCGGCACTTGCTCATCTCTCGCCGTACCTTTAGGTCTCGATCCCAGTCTGTGCCAATGGCGACGTGTGGATTACAGCTGAAGTCCTTAGGGATGACTTCATGCATATCCAGAAGCAAGTCGATACCTTAGACGACGCTACGGATCATCAAACCACCCTTCAACTAGAGGTCGACTTATTTGCACGCTTTTTGTCTTTTGTCGCACAGAGATTGTCTGATGATTCCCAATCCACAAAAGCGCGCACCTCCCTCCTCCTTCACGTCTTCACGCATTTTGTCTCTTCATACCTCTCCGACACCGACATCTTCTCTTTCGTGAAGCAATTTGATGCTACGATCCGTACTTCGGTGTTATCATCCTTCTTTACCTCGCGTGCAGCTCTCGAGCAACACAACGTTGCTGATATTCCCAAGCCACCCATTTCCGCTCTTCTTTCCGCCTCCTCCGATGCAGAGGCCTCCATATATGCGCTCTTCGGTGGCCAAGAAACCAACGAAGTCTACTTGGATGAACTCCAAACACTCTACGATACCTATAAGCAATATGTTTCGCCCCTAATCACTGCAGTCATGAACGAGATACTTGTCCCGCCCGTCGCGGCACATCAGGCGTCAAGTTTCTATAATATGGCATGGATGTCGCATCACGGCTCTCAGGAGCACAGTCCAGCGCCCGCCAGTCGCGTACCTTGCATCGATTCCCAATTCATTCACTTCCTCTCATTGGCCTGACGCAGCTCATACAATATCTAGCTATCTGCCGCGTCTTAGGACTCACTCCTGGTCAACTTCGCGACCATATCGGCGGTACGACGGGTCACTCGCATCTGCTATAGCCATATCCGCATCCACCTCTTACGATTCTTTTGACATCAATGTGAAGAAAGCAATTCGCTGGTTGTTTTTCTGCGGCATGCGAGGTCAAGAGGCGTTTCCTGTGTTGGCACTCGAGCTTAGCATTGTCCAAGATGCTGCCGAAGGCGGTGAGGGCCAGCCTTCACCCATGTTATCCATCAACGGTCTTTTACTTTCGGCGTTACGTCCACATATCGAGGCGACGAACAAACACTTGCCCCCAAATTCTCAGTTGGCGATTTCTCTGTACAATGGTCCAAGGAATTTTGTCGTAACAGGGCCTCCTCATGCGCTGTATGGCTTGGTAACAAACTTGAGGAAGGTCCGAGCTCTTAGCAGACAAGACCAAAACAAGATCCCTTACTCGCAAAGGAAACCTACATATTCCAGTGGTGTCCGCTTCTTGGTCGTTAATGCGCCTTACCATAGCTCTTACTTAGAGAGTGCCACCGACAAGTTGTGTAACGGAGATCTAGATGGCGAAGAACTTTGGACTCCCGATGAACTTGGGATTCCTGTCTTCAACACCGAGGATGGTGGGTTATATGCGTGGTTTCCTCTTCCATTTTCACTGAACGACCCCGAAGGTTCCGACATGCGCAAGAGCTCGACGTCGATTACTCGGTCATTGTGTGATCAGATCTTTACATCACCCATTCACTGGGATCTTGCGACCGCGTTCCCAGAATCCGCAACACATGTTATTGACTTCGGGCCAGGTGGCTTGAATGGCATTGGTCCTCTTACTGCTCGCAACCTTGACGGCCGTGGTATCCGTGTCATCATACTGGGTGACAACGGTCGCGGTGAGGCTGAGTTCTCCGACGTCGAAGACGTTCAATACGAGGAGTGGTGGAGCAAGAAGTACGCACCCGGGCTTGTCAAGACAAGGTAGGAAAATCATCATGGTGTTTCTTGCAATTCTAATGTTTTGTCTTAGCGACGGAAAAATTCACTTAAATACCCCTTTCTCGCGATTGCTGGGCAAGGCTCCAATCATGGTTGCGGGTATGACGCCCACCACTGTCAAGGCAGGCTTCGTCTCTGCGATTCTTTCGGCCGGTTATCATGTCGAACTTGCTGGCGGCGGTCACTATAACGCGGCGGCGCTTCGCACTAAGGTCGCTGAGATTCAGTCCAGAATCCCCCCCGGGGTCGGCCTTACTCTGAACTCCCTGTATATCAATCCTCGTCAATTCGGTTTTCAATTCCCTCTGTGGCAGGAGATGCGTCGCGAGGGTTTGCCAATTGAAGGTTTCTGCGTCGCGGCTGGTATTCCTAGCACAGAGAAGGCTGCTGAAATCATCGGTGGGCTACGCAGCGCAGGTATTAAGCACGTTTCATTCAAGCCAGGCTCTGTGGAGGGTATACGCCAAGTCGTAAACATTGCTGCCTCCAACCCGGACTTCCCGATCATTCTGCAGTGGACTGGTGGTCGCGCTGGGGGACACCACTCGTACGAAGATTTCCACATGCCTATATTGAAGACGTACAGTTCTATTCGTCAGCAAGATAACCTTGTCCTTGTCGGAGGATCCGGTTTCGGTGGGGCCGATGATCTTTGGCCGTACCTAACAGGCGATTGGTCGAAAGACCTTTTCAATACGCAACCTATGCCATTCGATGGTTTCCTATTCGCCAGCCGTGTCATGGTAGCTCAGGAAGCCCACACGAGTTCTTCTGTCAAAGATCTTATTATCGCCGCGCCTGGTGTCGATGACAAGGATTGGGAAAAGACCTACGTCAAACCCACTGGTGGCATCCTTACCGTTCGTTCAGAGCTCGGCGAGCCCATCCATAAGATCGCTACGCGGGCGGTCAAGCTTTGGAAGGAGTTTGACGACACCGTCTTCAATCTGCCGAAAGAAAAGCGTAGTGCCTGGTTGGCTGAAAATAAAGCCGATATCATTCAGAAGTTAAACAGGGATTTCGCAAAACCATGGTTCGGATGGAAGAAGGACGGTAGTGTTGCTCTCGACCTTGGTGACATGACCTATGAAGAAGTCACGCTTCGAATGATCCGCCTCATGTATGTTGTTCACCAAGACCGATGGATCGACCTCAGTTTGCGCAACTTGACCGGCGATTGGCTGAGGCGTGTCGAGGAACGCTTTGCAGGTGTAGATGGCGGCCCCAAACTCAGTATTCTGCAGAGTTTCAATGAACTCGACAATCCATCCGCTTTTGTTGATGCTTTCTTCGTCAAGTATTCCGACGCTACCCGCCAGCTTCTCGCTGCGGAGGATCGCGCCTATTTCCTTACCATCTCCCAACGTCCGGGACAGAAACCGGCGCCTTTCATCCCTATACTCGATGCTCATTTCGAGGTTTGGTTTAAGAAGGTCAGAATTACACGTGTTAACGATTACCGCACCTAATACTAGCCTCGATTAGGACTCTCTGTGGGCTGCGGAAGATATTGAAGCGGTGTTCGACCAAGATCCCCAGCGCGTGTGCATTTTGCAGGGTCCCGTCGCCGTTAAATGCTCAACAGTCAAGGATGAGCCTATCGGAGAGCTTTTGGGCAACGTTACCGCCAAGCTTATAGAAAAACTTCTGGAGCGCTCGTATGGAGGGGATGTTTCCAAAGTTCCCACCATTGACTACCTCGCTCCCGCGGCTGAGGAGGTGGATATTCCTGACGAGGTTGAATGTGAAGAATCTTCCACCTCCACCACTTACAAAATCGGCGACACCATTCCTGAAACCTCAGAGTGGCTTGAGGCAATATCTGGCTCGGATCTAAATTGGCTCAAAGCTTTGTTGACTTCGAAGACCATTTCTCAAGGTCGAATGTATGTCGACAATCCTCTTCGTCGAACCCTTGCTCCACGCCGTGGCCAACGTATTGTGGTGGATACCGAGGACGGATTACCGACTTCAGTGAAGGTCTATGGTGCAGGACGATCCTGTGGTCCTCATAAGGCCGACTTCAAGGCTGTCGAGATCGCCTACACCGCATCGTCCGGTTTGATTGATGTGACGTTCTTCGAGGATCGTCAGGATGTATCGGTCCCTTTGTTTTTCCAGTTCAAATATGTCCCGAGCATGGGTTCGATACCTATTCACGAAGTATCCGAGGGGCGCAATGGCCGCATCAAAGACTTCTACTGGAAATTGTGGTTTGGGGAAGACCGGTCGAGACCGGACCTTGATGTCCATGAGACGTTCATTGGTCCGGAAGTCGTGATTTCCGCTGAAGATGTCGAGAACTTCTGCAACGTCATCGGGAACCAGAACGAGGCATTCAAGACTGCGCGTGCCGAAACTGTCAAAGCCCCGATGGATTTTGCTATTGTGACGGGTTGGCGGGTAAGTCCCTAGTACTATTGCACAGTTAAAATGGCTCAGACCCACCACCCTGGCTAGGCTATCATGAGGTCCATATTCCCCGATGCGATCAACGGTGACCTATTGAAACTTGTCCACCTATCCAATGGCTTCCGTCTGGTTCCAGGTGCTAGGCCGTTGGAGGCAGGCGACGCATGTATTGCAGACGCTCGTATCACATCCGTCAAGAACACGGATGCTGGCAAGGTTGTTCGAGTCAACGGCCATGTTTTCCGCGACGGTCAACCAATCATCGAGGTTGTGTCATCTTTCCTCTACCGCGGACGTTTCGACGACTACGTGAACACCTTCGAGACGGTAGATGAACCCGACTATGTCTTCCAGTTGCACAATGATGCCGCTGTCGGCGTACTTCAGTCCAAGGAATGGCTATCATGGGAAGATGAAACTATTCCTCCCAAGGCCGGTATGACTCTCGTGTTCCGTATACAATCTCAGGTCACCTTCAAGGACAAAACTTCGTATCGTGATGTTTGTGTTACTGGAGACGTATACATGCGCGATCAGCTCAAGCGGCTGAAGAAGGTCGCTTCGGTGGAATTCAATCAAGAAGGATGCCAAGGCAACCCCGTGGTGGCCTATCTTCAGCGCCACGGCGTTCCCGAAGGTCGACTCACGCCCCTGACAAATGAAGGATACACAATTTCGA
>JBBPOJ010000514.1:0-25329 GCA_038091395.1 Leccinum rimulosum
TAACTCCTTTCAACATCTACGTCGCATTGTCTCGATGTCGAGGCAGGAGCAGCATCCGTCTGCTGCGAGATTCTAGCGAGAAACTTCTCATGTCGCATCCTTGCGAGTACCTACGCCTGGAGGACGAAAGATTGGTGATACTTGACAAAGAGACGGGCACGTAGTAGTGAAGAAACAGCCTCACGGTCGTAGTACCCATCGGTCTTCTTCTCAATTTCCACGTTTACAATATTTACATTTGAGCTTATATAATCATTACCTTTTCCGGCGCACAAATTTACATTATTTCAGCCACAATTGTCAGTTTGTAGTGACCTTATAAACAAGGTAACAGGTTTTGAGTGCCATCCGCAAGGGGAACGAACTTGAATATGCGAACACCTTGGATAAAACATTCACGCAGATCGTCGAGTGGTTCGGAATATGCTACTTTCTGGTTATGCGAGCACCGCTGGAAACGATTTTGGAGAGTCGAAACAAAATACCTCTTCAACCTTTGCAGTTGGTAGCTCTTGCTGCCTTGACGTTCGGAGGCATTTGGTGGCCATAGCATGCGATGCCTTCAACTTGGATGATCAGTCTCAGGCTCCTGTATCCAGGGAATTAGGTGGAAGGTTTAGTGCTAAATTGTCGCTCTGAGAACAGAGTCAATGGTGTGGAGACGTCTTCACCTGAGTCTCCTAATCCCACAAGGTCAGTACACCAGCAATACGACCATACCGTAAGTCACTCTCGTGTGTGCGACACGGCGGGTCAGGAGTCGACTAGTTGTAACTACCGAATAAACTGATTGACAGTAATTGAATTGACCCACGATATAGAATGGAAGATGAGCCAGGAGGAAGATCGTGCCTTGAGTCCCTCAAACATGAAGAAAGTACTTGCGAACGCGCGCGGTCTCTCGACATCAAGCCCCTGACTTCAACGACAATGCCCATATCCAACGAACAAGACGATCCCAGACCATGCACCCTGCCACCTCCCCGCCGTTACTAATTTGTGGACAAGTCGATGCCTTGAGCCTGGATATCGGCCAAGTAGATCGTTTCATCACAAAAAATGAGGAGGCCAGATTTTGTGAACATCAGCTCGGGGGTCGTGGTGTTGGTGAAGAACTTTCCGATCAGGTCGCCGTCCGGGTTCCATACTTGGACCCCATCTCCACACCCTGAATACACGTTGCCGTTCGTATCAAGTTGGATACTGTCAGGGATGCCAGAATCGCTGTAAGCAAAGACTCGACGGTTTTTGAACATGCGCGTCACAGGATCAACGTCATACTGATAGCTGTTGTGTCCCGGGTCAGGATAAACGAGAACAAACGAGTCTAGGGAAACTTACATTGTCGCGGGCATCGTCGCATTATTCCCCGGTATATTGATGAGACCTGTATCAGCGCTGAAAATATACTTGTAAACCTTCGTAGCAGGGGATTTCGTATCCTACTTACACGAATGCAGTCCCACCGTCTTGAGTGAAGGCAATGCCATTTGGCTGCACGAATTGATCGGCGACCACTCGCACCCGACCCGTCGATGGATCAAAACTGTAGACCTGCTGAGGTAACATCGGTTGTGGACGGAAGCCACCCAGGTAGCCATATCTGAACATGATTCAGAATTTCTCATCTCTTTAATTTGGGAAAACTCACCCGTCGTCCGTGAAAAATATGAGATCAGTGCCAGGTAGCACCTTGACATCATTAAGCGAGTTGAATTGTCTACCGAAAAAGTTGTCTAGCAAGACGGTCGTGTTGTATGGTGGAGTGGGTTTGACGAGTACAATTGAAGGAGGAAGAAGGGCAGTGCGCCCCGAGGTGACAAATAGAAGACTTCCGTGATAAGGGCCTGTCCCTCCGTTGACCATCTGTACTGTGTCGGAAAGATTCAACTGGACAAGTGTGATCAATTTCCTTCCGACTCCAATTGTGTCACAATCCTGCTCACAGTCTGGACCTGTATGTTGAGTGAACCTGACGCATTACCAACCGCCTTATCGACCTCCGGCAAGTTGAGCATCGAGACAACGCTATTATTGTTCCAGCCCGAGAGAGGACCTCCCGCTTTACTACAGAAGAAAACCGCGTCGAGGTCGGGCACGTAGATCGGCGCTTCGTGGGCAAAGGGAAACCCTGGGTTCGCGGCGATGACCCGAATTTTTGCATTCGTACCCGTTATTTTGAGGAAGGAGGGATCAAAGACTTGGATGAAGGGGGGCGCAGTGTCCGTGGGGTTGAAACTCGAGAAAGAGTTGTTCGTACGCCAGTCAGCATAATCTGGGCCCACGACATTGTAGTCGAGAGGGTCAATGTGCTGGATTCGTTATGAATTGCCTCCCGCAACCTGGAGTAGAGTACGTACCACGACACCTGATGGAAAGGTGATGTTGGTAGCCCTCTTCATTGGGGCTACCATAATGGCGTTTGCCAAAGCAGCAAACGCTAGTATGAGCATGCTTGATTATGATGATTTGCGCATGAATTTGGGGAAGGTTTTTATATACATAGTAGCCGAGTGGTATGACTCGGGTCCACGGTTCAATGATTGATGAGAAGGGTCGGAACAGTAACCGAAGCAGAGGTACCGGCAGGATCGATGGTGGAACGCTCGTCACCATAAATTGATGGATTCAACTTTGATCAACGGGCAGCCGAAAGAGAGTTGCGAGATACTAAAAGAGTTTGAAATCAGGCAGCGAGCATGCTGTACGCACAGCCATCGTGCAACCGCATCAAAAAGGGTGGTGCCTGAACAGCGAATGTTCAATGTTGACATGTATTCAACCGCATGTAATCTGAAGAGAACGGATGGCAGGTGAGACATAACACTATAGTACCGGTAAATGTCACTCGGCTGAGTCTAGTGTTACACCTCACCTGGTCTGAGACCGGACAACGACTCGATCATGATGGGTCGTGGCCATTCGCCACTGGCACAACCCCACATTGAAAATCTTATCTTGGCAGCGGACGCATTCCCATCGCATTGACATGTTACTGGGGAAGTACCCCACTCATTCAATGAGCGGACTCCTCGGAGGAATGGCGACGATTTCCGATCCAGACCGCGGAGAAACATAAGCAAAGTTGTTGAAACGCTGCTGTACGCGAGCGAATTTTGTGATCAAACATGCAGCCCGGCATCGGAGATGATGATATGATAGTGGCGCTCTGGAGTCTGGATGCTGTTGGCAAGAAGAGTGCATTGCAGCCGCTGCCACTAGCCAAGATCCAATCTATGAACTTTCAATTTCCGCTGCAGGATGTCAACCATTGTTCCAGGCCAATTCGAGGCGTTCTCCTGGCAGAGATTGAATTCTTGGTGCAGTGCCTGAGTTGAGAAACTGTTTTTCCTCAGGCACATCACTGCAGGGCGCTCTATTGGGAGGTTTATCATAGCATTAGTAGGATACATATTATTCAGGAGTGAGCCAGTTTCAGAGTCAATTGATTCAATATGTATGTGCTCACGTGTGACAGGAGGCTTGCGTCTTGCCACTAGCTCCTACCAAGTACTATGTGTGGCATGTGGCCATTTCTGCGGCTGTCAATGTATCTGCTGCGGTCTCTCACCTTGCAGTGCTTGCATCCATGAGCTCGATTTCTGTAATTTGCCTTTGACATTCCACATGATTTTCCAAGATCGGCGGTGTCCTGAAGGTCCTGAACCAAAGTTTGGTTCGGATAACCGTGACGGAGTTGCCACAGTACTTCTGGCGTCATGAAGATGGGCCTAAAAAGGTAATGTCCGTTCTCTGCCCGATCCAACTTACGACGTGACAAATGCCACTCCCGTGCAGGGCTTCCCCGCGGGTCCACCGGTCCTGCCGGCACGTAAGTGCGTTTTTCACATCCATCACAAACTCGTGACGATATCGATATCGAAGGAATTGCATCCGTTAGACGGCGACTAGCCACAGAGATCCATCAAGCAAGTACATGTTTCGTCTATTCAAGTTTAGCTTGATGATAACGTTCATTTACAGTGGACGGCAACACTGATACGCTTCCGAAATTCCCCGTTTCAGTGTCCATTATATTAAGCCTGGCGAAGAGGCAATGCAAATTGACAATCCCTTGAATCCCTTCCTCTGGTCTTCATCATGACGATCGACGACGATGAGAAATTCAAGTCCTACGAGAAAGATGATGCCGCGGGCAGCGATCACGAGATACAGCTGGTCACTGCACGACAAGCTGCGGAACGACGACTGGTTCGCAAACTTGATACTCGGCTAATGCCCACCATGGTCGTCATATTTTTTATGAATTACATTGATGTGCGTCGTGTTCCGGTGCAAATAACTTACACGCGTTCAAGCTGTTCGTTAACCTGCGTAAATTGCAGCGCGTTGCAATCACGGCTGCTCGACTCAAGGGCTTACAGACAGACTTGCACCTGTCTGGTATGCTCTCACTTGTTTGTCAGGTCTAGTAACTAACCTACATGATAGACGTTCAGTATGATACAGTGGTAGCGATACTTTATGCATCGTATTGTCCCGCCCAGATCCCGTCCAATATGGTAAGTATTCCAATTTTCCGATAGAACTGCTTAACAAATGCCTCCAGCTTCTCAACTACGTCTCGAGGTCTGTATTATATCATATCCATTAGATCAGATGGTCATTAAATATACCTCAGACCGACTTTTTATATAGGTGGTTGTGTCGTCCTGTGGGGCTTGACAAGCGCGCTCACTGGTATCACGCGCAATTTTGGTGGTATCCTGGCCTGTCGCCTCTTCATCGGGTTACCTGAAGTAAGCAAGGAATACACCCGGAAGAACTTAACTGATATGAGGATATCATTCCAGGCAGCATTTTATCCCGGCTCCATCTATCTTTTATCACGATGGTATACACGCAAGGTCAGTGTTAGTTGATTTGGTCACGTCGTGGCTGCAATGAGTTTTCTTTCGTCTAGGAACTGTCATTCCGATCTGTTATGTTGTATGTAGGGCTACTTGTATCCAATTCCATTGGTAGCGTAGGTTTCTCCTTGTTCTATTCCTCGATCAGAACCACTCACTTGTTGCGCCAAGTTGTGGGCTGCAGCTATCCTTGGTAGAATGGATAATGTGATGGGCCTCGCTGCATGGAGATGGTAAGACTGGCTGCCGTGTATAGCATATATGTCATCTGATGTTACATTTACCCTCGAACACAGGCTTTTCTATATCGAGGGCGCTATGACGATGGTCGTTGGTTTATTTGCCATGTACGTCCGATGTTCTCGATCTTTATTTCGTTTCACTCAACGAGATCTCCAGGTGGTTGCTCCCGGACTATGTACGTCACGAGTACTTGATGGTGATCTTTGCCACTGAATCCTTGTTCCTTGGTAGCCACATAACACTAGATGGTTAACTCCAGACGAGAGACATTTGGCACAGGTACGGCTTGCAGAAGACGCAGGCGAAGCTGACAAGGACTCTGAAAATGCCTCGTACGTCGTTCGTATGCTCGAGTTCCAGATGCTAACCACATTTTCAGGTTCTTTGAAGGGATCAAACTGGCAGTCAAGGACCCCAGAGTTTTGATCTTCATGGTCATGAGTTGTTGCCAGGTATTGGGAGTTAGTTTCGCAGTTTTCTTGCCAACGTAAGTACATCCCGAGTTTTCCGTGATCCAGATCACACGCTGCTGCATTCAGGTTGACTGCCACTCTGGGCTATTCCACGACAAACACGTTGTTGTTGGGAGCGTACGTGCCGTGCCGTTTCACTATTCCTTGGTATTTATTCACTTCGTTCGGTCAGCCCACCGTGGCTCTTCGCAGCCATTGTGGCGCTCGTCGTCTCGCGGCACGCTGGTAAGCAGCTTGGCCCTCCCTTCCACTAGAGCTGACGAACATATGTCATGCAGACATAACTGGCGAACGGTTCTTCCATCTGTGTATCGGGTGGTGGGCCGCCGTGCTTGGTTACATTATCGCTCTGTCAACAATGGCAATACCTGGAAGATATTTTTCGATGTTCCTCATGACGTGTGGTTTTGTTGGTGCGTGACTACCCTGACCCATGACTTGATTTTCGCCCTTACACGACTTCGTGCGAATGTAATGCACCAGGGTCCTCGCTTATATGTGTATGGGTGTCTAACGTTGTCCATCGACCACCTGCGAAACGATCCGTGGCGATCGGTCTCGTGAACGGGTTCGGAAATCTGGGAAATCTGTGAGTGGCCATATATTCGTTCCGCAAGAGTTCTTATGAACGGGCGTTTGGCAGAATGGGATCCTACATCTGGAAAGCGAGCTGGGGTCCCAAATATCATCAATCGATGCTCATTGGCACCGGTGCGTTCTTGTCTGCCACATTGCTTGCCCTTGGTGTGTATATTTTGTTCTTGAGCGGAGTATTCCAACTGACAGCGCAGTCATGCGCACGTTGCTCGTGAGGGAGAACAAACGGATGGAACGTGCAGAGCTGGATTTGAGGCAAGGCCCGGAACGGGAACGCGTTGAAGAAGCGGCCAAGTTGGAGGGCATCACATTTGATGAGGCTGTGAAACGCAGAATGGGGTATCGTTATCTCTACTAGTTCAGACGGAGATTATGGGTAAATACGTTGACCCGCTGTTCGGATATGTATGTAGGAATATGGGCCGATATAATTTATGCGCAAGATGTTCAGTTCAGAGGATGTGTGGTCCCTGTTTGAGTTTATATTCCCTACGCGGCATCGATCAACCGCATAGATGACGGGATGATGGAAAGTATGTATTGCGATGGTCGGAAAATCAAATGCAGTGATTCAAAACGCGAGGGGTTCCAGTTACTTGCTGATGGTATGATGCAGTTACTAGTAGGAGTATGATCATCAAATGGGAAGCGGATCCGTCGGAGGAATCGTCAGGCATTATAGGCGAGCCTGAAGGAGAGGTTTTGATAGCCTCTGGGTGGCGACGGCAATTGGATAAGTAGACGAGGAGACGATAAAGGATCCGGCATAGGAAATGACTTGGCGGCGGTGAAAGGTCCCGATCTTCACGGATGATCTGCGCAATATTATTATAACCCGTGTTCAATATTTTTGCAGAATCTACGCCATGTGTTGCACACAATTGCGTGACGTCGCCTCTCTAAAGAAAATCCCGCCTCACGGCGATCGCTCAGCTTGTCTTTTGTGGCCCATCAGTAGTAGGCTCGGAACAACCCGAAGTTCATGTGGGTTTCCGTTCCCGCACCGGCTGCCATCTCGGACCTATGTAGAATTGATCGCACCAAGATATTGCGCCGGTGGGAGAATTTCGTGGCACCACTATCGAGGGCCAAAGAGGCGCTCCGATTGATTACACGTCGGGGTTTCCCTCTGTCAGAGTCGTTTGTTGGACTACAGCCTGAGAGGATCTTCGACGAGACCAAAGTGCAACTACCACTTTCCGATCGAAGGCTTGTGTTTCAGCCCCCCGTACAGCACGGACTTGGCTCAAACGCTGACTGTGTGACTGTGAGGGTAGAAGGAACATTGCATCATCGTAGGGCGCTTGTGCCAACAGGTTATATTGTATGATGATAAAATTAGCTCGTGATTTTGAACCTCGACGACGATGACGACGATGGAGACTCTTCCGCCCGAACTCGCGCAGCCCGTCGAGTGTCTGCTGATAGACAACTTTGACTCGTTTACTTGGAATCTCTACCAACAACTTTCCCTCATCGGTGCTCGCGTCACCGTCGTCCGCAACGACGCCATCCCCGTCTCCGCCTTTCCCCACCTCAACATCAAGTCCCTCATCGTCTCCCCTGGACCCGGACACCCCATCACCGACTCTGGCATCTCTCGCGATGCTATTCGCTACTTTGCCGGTAAAGTCCCCGTGCTCGGTGTCTGCATGGGGCTTGAGTGCATCGTAGACGTTTACGGTGGCACGATCGCGTCCGTCATCTCCTTTTCTTCCACTACTTCCACTCACCCAACCGCAGCTACGCAGGCGAGATCAAACACGGCAAGCTCAGCCCCATCAGACATGACGGTCGGGGCTGCTTCAAAAACGTTCCCCAGGGCATCCTCTCTACTCGCTACCACTCTCTCAGTGCCTCTCTCAAGACCCTCCCCAAGGAACTGATGGTCACATGTATCACCGAGGAAAGCGGTGTCATCATGGGCGTTCGCCATCGCGAGTTCGCCGTTGAAGCCATCCAATACCACCCCGAGAGCATCCTCTCCGAAGGCGGCGACGCCCTTCTTCGCAACTTCCTCAGCCTCAAGGGCGGCACCTGGGCCGAAAATCCACACGCGCTCGTCCTCGACGCTGCTCTCCCCCCTTTCCCCTACGACGTGCTCGCCACCAAAGTCGACGATCCAGCAGAACTGAAATCCAAAGTACCCAGCATCCTTGAGCGCATCTACGCGCAGCGCCTCAAGGATGTACAATATGCAAAGGATGTCCCTGGTAGTTCTCAAAACGACCTCGACGCTCTCCTCGCTCTCCACCTCGCTCCTCCGCTCCTTCCTCTCATTCCCCGTCTCAAAGCCAGGTCCCCCGCCCTTATGGCCGAGATCAAGCGCGCAAGCCCGTCCAAGGGCGACATTGCACCCGATGCCAATGCGGCACACCAAGCCCTCACCTACGCCCTTGCCGGTGCCGCCGTCATCTCCGTCCTCACCGAGCCCACATGGTTCAAGGGCACGCTTCTCGATATGCGACTCGCTCGCCAGGCTATCGATTCCCTCCCGAACCGCCCCGCAATCCTCCGCAAAGACTTTATTCTCGACGAGTACCAGATCGCAGAGGCCCGTTTGTGGGGCGCCGATACCATCCTCCTTATCGTCGCCATGCTCCCGCCTGTACGTCTCCGGGCTTTGTACGCATATTCTCTATCGCTCGGGATGGAACCTCTCGTAGAGGTGCATACTATGGACGAGATGCACGTCGCGCTCGAGCTCGGAGCCAAGGTCATCGGCGTGAACAACCGCAACCTGCACAATTTCAACGTAGACATGGGTACGACGAGCCGACTGGCCGACATGGCGCGGGGCGACGCCGTCCTCTGTGCACTCAGCGGGATCACCGGACCCGAAGACGTGCAGAAATATATCGAACAAGGCGTCGGAGCAGTTCTAGTCGGCGAGGCGCTGATGCGCGCCGAGGACCCACGAGCGTTTATCCACCACTTGCTCGATTGGCCATTGCCAAAGGAGGAAGAACACGGCCAGGTGTTGGTCAAGATATGTGGGATCAAGAGTGCAGAGGATGCGTTGGTGGCGGCCGAAGCTGGTGCCGACTTACTCGGGCTCATCTTTGTACCATCAAGCAAGCGGTACATCTCTCTGGATGTTGCATGCTCAATAGCGAGTGCTGTACAAACTTTCCGTCCCTCGCAGGGCGAGAATACGAACGCTGATACCCAGACGAAAAAAGAAGCGGAAACCGAGCAAGAGGCTGAAGGCGACGAGGAAAAGGCAACTGAGAAAAAAGAAGAAGAGGAAACAATCGAAGGAGAGAATAAAGAAACGGCGACAGCGACCCCAGTAGAACAAAATGTGGGGAACATCCCATGGTTCGCGACCCACGCTCGCCGACTTGAGCGTTCACTCGCCCATCGTCGCCCGTTGCTTGTGGGGGTGTTTCAGAACGCACCGCTGCATGTCGTGCAAGAGACTGTCACGCGCGTCGGATTGGACCTCGTTCAGTTACACGGGGCAGAGCCGGCTGAGTGGGCACGGTTCGTGGGCGTGCCTGTCGTGCGGGCTTTCCACGTTGGCACGGACACCTTGACAAAAAATGACGGTGTGAGAGACGTGACGCGTCCTGGGTTGCATGCGTTTGCATTGCTGGATGCGCAGCGCGCCGACGGGCTGAGCGGGGGAAGTGGAAAAACTATCGATTGGGCATGTGCTCGGGCATTGGCAGATGCAGGGGAATTCGATCGTGGCAAGGTGGACCTCCCTCTGAACGGGCGTGGCAGTTCAGAAGAAGCGCAGACCCAAACCGAAGCTGAAACCTCAACCACCACCATCACCGTAACAAAGGCCGAAGACGAAGTTGAAAAGAGTGACCAAGGAAAAGACAGAGACGAGGCTAGTGTCGACGCCAATGCCGATGCGGATACCCAGGATCACAACGCACGCATGCCAATTATCCTCGCTGGTGGACTGACGCCGTCGAACGTCGGCGAGGCGATCGCACGCGTGCGACCTTGGGCAGTGGACGTGTGCGGCGGCGTCGAGCGGAAGGACGGGATGGGCAAGGATGTGGAAAAGGTCCGGGCATTCGTGCGGGCGGTCAAGGAGTCTGCCGCCGTGACCAGGACGGAGTCTACGAGCGAAGGCATGAATTGAGAATAGTCGAGTATGTGAACGGGGGATCTAGGATAAATCTGATGATGGAAAGTATGAAGAATCGAGATACAGTCGTAGCGGCGCGAGTGCCGGTCCCCAACTCTATTGTGTTTCCGGATCCGTTCGAAGTTGAAACTCATCGTTCGCTTGTTACCCTCATCTGCTACTGCTAGACTATGAACGGCTGTTGATGGCAAGACGACCTGTAATAGTCTGAGGGAATTTAGGACACTCCGAGTTCTCGTCGGCCGCGTATACAAGCGTAGTAACAGCGGTGATAATAGGTCCATAACGATGTTCGAAAAATGCCGAAATCAAACTACACCGGTCTGAACCGAAGAGCCTCTTCGGAACCTGTTCGAACCCACATGATGCATCGATGAACAGTGAGAGGGGTGTTCTTTGACTCGGAGCTCGAAGCTCCTATTAATATTCGCTTACTTAATCGAACCGTTTTGCAGACTCTCCACTTCGTCTGTAAGTAAGTACATACTTGAGTGACGGGAACATAGCAGGAAGATAGAGCTCGGATGATTCCGATCGTACAACTTTCTGATTTGCAAAAGAGTCTCCGTCTCGGATGCCCAGCTCTAGACACAAATGTCGAGATCGATCGGATGATGGGGGTGGACCGCATGTGGACACCTTCAGGTGCCAGAGTGCGGCGTTTCACGTGGAAATAAAAAAGGTGCGCCCATTCTACATACGACTCAGTGCTAGAGCATCGCGGTGTTTTGTGTTGTGTTCTAATTCCGTTACTTCCCGTATTGAGTGTCTCAGTGACACAGCTACGCCAGTTGTCTTTCAGCATCACCTCACACTTGCTTATCGTCACCACATGATAGACCTTACTCCGGACTTTCGTATCCCCTTCCACGCTGCCCAGCTCGCCCCTGTGCGTACCGCGGGCTGGGACTACACATCCATACCCGAACTCGTCGTAAGTGACTTGTCGCTCCTTGACCTTTGATCACCCATCGCCACTCTCCTCGCGGCAGATCTTCCCTGAGGTCGTGCCACAGGAAGATGCCCAGGCCCTTTGCGACATGATTAACCGCCTTCATGGCGCATCAGACCTTTCCGACTATGAGCGACGTCTGCGCAAACTCGCACTCGCCTGGGAGGATTACTATCTCCCCAAGTTCCCGCTGCCATTCTTTCAAGTCAGAGTCGCAGATGTGCGCGCCGCCGGAGGAGCACTCAGCACTGCGCTTGAGCTATACGAAGAGGTGTGTTAACCGTGCCGTATGTGGGTTATAGTGCAATGTCATGTCGCTCGTAATTTCTGAGCAGGTGCTTCGCGGGATCGATGTGGGTCCGCAGGCCGCATCATTTGTGAAGTTCATCGACACTCTGCGGAGTCAGGCTCAAGTGGATGCGGAGAAGCAGGGTGAGCACCCACAGCAATTCCAGGTCGTTACAGATGTACATTGCACATTGACCATCATGTCTTCCTGTGCCGCCTCTCCCATCCCGTCATTCTTCCACCTAGCGCTCAAACGCGACAGCTTGCGGTTCTTCCAAAACTGGAAGCACGCCCGCGCTTTCGCCAACCCGTTCTCGTGGCCAATGCTTCCCACATGTGCACCCGAAATTCTCAATGCCTGGCAGACCTCCACGCATCAAAGGCAGTTGCTCAATTATAATTGGTTGCAGGCCATTCATTTCGATCAGGATTGTGAACTCGTACCCGAAGTGTGTCACCACGCTGCTAGACCGTCTTGCATTGTTTTCCTGGGAATGAATCTTTTCACAGTCCATTGACGCATTAATGCGATATGGGTTCGTTCCCTCTCTTGTCCAGTACGCACCGGCGAGTGCGGTGAAGGATCCGGAGGTGCTCGTGAACACACTGCTCGATATCGACGAGGTATGCACCCTAACACACTTACCACTATGAATCTGAAATCAAACTTGATGTCAGGCATACACATTACTGTTGCCGCTTGCCGATCACGTCGAACAGCTGACACCAGATAACATAAAGGCGATCCACAGCAAGCTCATGCGAACCTCCAAGATCCAGTTCGTCGACATGGGCGGGGGCACCAGAACAATGCGGTACGTTAACGCAGGCCTGACGCGGCGAGCCACACAACACTCGGGCGCGATACGGAGCCAGCAGTATAATCTTGCGTTCTGCCCTGCAGAACTGGTAGACCAGCAGTTGGATTACATTTGCAAGATGGGAAGGGTACGCCTCGACTTTTGCATTTCGTTTCTGGACATACTCATGATGACGTTTAGCAATACATTGCGCGATGGCGTAATCCGTTTGCGACGGCTGCATGGATTCACGTTACAATCACACGTTGCCACCCTTTTGATGTGAGTGCTTATCTTGGGACGTGTCTTTTTTACCTCATCGCCTATCGCGTGCACGCTAGGATGGAAATGGGCGCATGGCGAGGTTGCTATCGTCCATCCCCCTCGTGCGCCACGGCTTCCCACCCATTTGTATCTCGCCCATGTGGCGAAGTGCGTACTACGAGAGCATGAACACCGTAAGTCTAAGTCTCGAATGAATGCTTTGCAGTCCGGGACTTTGTTGACCTGTGTCGCACAGGCTTGGGAAGGCGACTACCAACCCTTGATAAACTGCATCGTCGAGAGCATGAAATCGTCCCTGACAGACGTCGAGCGAATGATGGTGTGAATGGTGACCTGCTTCCGAGTCTCGCTGTTGTCTCTTTCTCGTTCGATCGTGTTTCGCTTCTCGCTTCCCTCTACAACGATGGGTAATCCCGTCGATGTAGTATTGTATTCATATCCCTTTTCGTTGGCTGATACTACGACGGGTTGAGTACTTGTTGTTCCTGTATATCCGAATCGTATGTCGACTGCTCATTTATGTACATGATATGCCACTCAATTACACTGCTCTTGTTGTGGGACGATCGAGCGATGGCGAGAGGCAGAATCTTGCCGAACATTTACATTGCATCGAGTCATCCAAAGATTCACGATGTTTCACCATTTCCAGGGCATCAACTACGACAACCAACAAGGCAAAGTAAGACTCGGTAAGTACAAAATTTGGGTGTGACGATCTACGGCAAGGTACTATCTTCCATTCCAACTTTCCATCTAACAGTAACAGTGTCATGTCTGAAACCTCATCAGCGCTTTCCCGCCTGTGCCCGCGCGAGTTCCCGATCAAGCTCCTCGCTCGGGTGATCCATGACGGGCGTCGGCGGCCTGTGTTGTGAGGACACGGTAAATCCAGACGTCGCCCCCTCACCGTACTCGCGGATGGGGGAGCTGATTATCTCATCTCTGGTTGGGATCGGCAGACTTATCGTATGCGACGTCAGTAAATGAGGCCAGGAATGCACAGGTAACATCTCACCTATCCTGTCTACGGATCTGTCCGGCCGATCTTGCCTGCGCGCGTACCTCCTTTCGGAAAGAGTTCACCTCGTCGACAATCAACTTTTTCATGCCCTCGATCGAGTCTTCTTCCTCAAACGAAAAGTTGAATTTCTGCGCCACATTGGATCAGAGGGGGACAAAGAATACGAAAAAGAAATGTACCGTTTCACAGACGGGCTCGTCGGCCGGGTCATGCCACACTTGCAGGTATGGATGGTTCAGTGCTTGCTCACAACTGATCCGCTTGGCAGGGTCAAAGCAAAGCATCTGAGAGAGGAGGTCGATGGCTAGGGGGTTGGCATGGGGGTACAGGGTTGCGAATGGTACGCGGGGTTTGATGGGCAGCGACCGGATGTAATCTTGTGCCTAGATAAAGGGCTGCGGGTTAAGCCAAATGTATGTACTATTACGTGGAACTGGACGGACTCGGGGAGAGCCGACCCGGCGGAGCGTGTCCTCCGACGGTGTACCCAGATAATGTAAGATCTGGTTCAACTGATCGACGTAACTGCGGGAAATCAGTATCACAACATCACTCGTACCAATCTGAGACCTACTCTCTGCCCTTGAAGATAGGCTTTCCGCCCAGGAGTTCAGCGAGGATACAACCTACAGACCAGACGTCGATGGCAGTGGTCTGCGGATGGGTGATCAGCAGCGCGCAGGCTGTGTCTGGTGAAACACACGTACGTAGTTGGCGAAACTTAGCATGATTTCAGGAGCGCGGTACCATCGTGTGGCAACATATTCAGTCATGAAGCCCTGGTTTCCGGCCGACTTGGAGGTACCACCGCCAGGGGTGTACCCTCGGGCAAGGCCGAAATCACAGATCTTGAGCTCGCAGTCGGCATTCACGAGGAGGTTTCCAGGTTTGAGATCCCGATGCAACACGTTCGCAGAGTGGATATACTTTAAACCACAAAGTGTCTGGTATAGGAACGATTGGAAGTGGGCATCCGTGAGGGGTTGTCCTGAGCGAATCTAATCGGCTCGTGTGGGCGATTAGGCGGGACGTAAAGGGCAACGCTGCTCACGATGGCATGGAGATCTGCTTCCATGAGTTCTTCCTAAAGAGTAAACGAGAGGGCGTTGATTATCTGGGGATATGAAAACCAGATATCACTGACGTAGAGATACACTTCGTCAAAGTTGCCATTTGGTTGCAATACAATGTCCATGTCGTATAAGCAAGTTATCTGTTAGCCTGAGATCAGCAACATCGCACGAGATTGTATAAAAAACATGGTACCCACATTCTTGTGTCCTCTAAAGTGGTGCAACAGCCTCCAAAACAGAATCAGCATGCAGGCTCTCCAGCGATTTGTATGCCAAGACACATACCTGATCTCGCGAAGGCATCGTTTCGTCAAGATACGCTACAGACGAAAGCACTCGTGTGAATACATGCACGACGGCATATCAAAGGGCTTGCCTTGGTGTTGATGTTTGTGATCTTCTTGATCGCGCATCCTTCGCCTGATCTCCTATGACGCGCCGCAACGACGCAGCCATAGGCACCCTGACCGAGCTCTTTGACAAACTCGTACTCGGCGTCAACGATGAAGGTTGAGTTCAGCGCGTTGAAGCTGCGTCTTTGTGTCATCGTGGTGGTTTGGTATGGAGAGATGGAATCCAAGGACCGGGACTTTTAGTACCTCGTTTCTGGGGGGTCGGTTACATACTATCGATGGCACCAAACACCCACATACATACAGCATTCGGATAGGAATGGAAGCGATGGCGCCGGCACCTGCACGTTCAAAATATACACACTACGTACTTCGAAGCATTCTTGCGGGTCGGAGCTCGCCACGACCGGAGCTTGGCTAGCCTGCTGACCTAGACAAGCCTTGTTGCCGATATCTGCAACCTTCTCTGCGTTCGCACCCACGCATCCACTTTATCCTTCTCAGTATCCACCCCGTGATCCGATCTCAGGTGGCGACGAAGATCGTAGGCACGCGTCAAGACATGCTCGCACGCCTTGCTTGATGATGGTCCACAGGCATCTAGAATTGCACCTGATGCTACCAGAGCGTCGATGTGCGGGTATGGGCAACGTATAGACATCGGGTTTTGCAAACGAGCCGCATAGGCCTTGCCAGTGATCGCCTCGATACCCAGGGGGTCGTCTGCATCGCTCGTGGATGTCTCCTCTTCGGAAGAAGTCGCAGCATGGCCACTTCTGGACGAGTGCAGTTTGGCAAGATGGCGCTCGAGAAGGTGTTTGTACCCGAAAGCACTATTACAGTGTTCGTGTGGACACACGTGGTTCCGTTGACCTAGATGGATGACGTTGTGATGCGCTGTTAGTGCTCTTTTCTGCACAAGGGTATCAACTTAGGTGGCACAGTGAGCAGCTCTAAAGTAAAACTCACGTTTTTAAAGTCTTTATCACAACCTGCAAAGTCGCATTTCCAATCACGGCCGAGTTCACCGCCACGCCTTCGTTTGCGAGGTTGAGAGCCATCGGTGTCGTGTACATCTTCACCTGCAGCGTGCTGAAGGCGTTTTTCAGCCTCGTGCTGTTCATGCAGTTTTTGGTGGGCTCTAAGATTGTGTTGCGATGCGAATGTGCGGCCGTTGCAATTTGAGTGCATGCATGTTGGGGGATGGTCACTCCGTATGTGCGCTTGCAAAGCCGTCCAGGTGCCAAAGTACACAATATCTTTATCCGGACCTGGTAGACAATGAGGATGCGAGCAAATGTATCTCTTGTCTACCATCAAAAGATGAGTACAGGACCAACTAGACCTGGACGAGTATCCGCACCGTCATGCGTCTTCAAGTGATTTCGCAAGTGTTGGTTCGTTGCGAACGAATTTGTGCATCCTGGGTGCGAGCAGATGTAGGGCTTCGTACCCGCAGGGGAATGTGCTTCACAAGTATGGGTACGCAGCTGGTGGTGCTTAGAAAACACTTCATCACAGTCCTCCTCTGGACACTAGGCGAATTTCATGAGATTAGCCCGATAGAACATGGATCTCACTGACAATGTAAGATTTGTTTCCTCTATGAGAATTTTCATGGACGACAAGATGCTGAAACGTCCAGAAGCGTTTGTTGCATTGCGCAGATTCCGTACATACATATGGTCTTGCAGATTCGGGTAAATGAGACCTGCTGTGTGCTTGTAAATGGCTCTCCCGCAGGTAAGACTTTTCGCATGAGTTGCATGCAAATGGACGCTGGATAGAGTAGGATGAGAAAAGAGGGTAAATCATTGAAGAATATAGTCCTGACCTCGCCAGTGTGCGATCGTTGATGTTCTGCCAACCTGGACGGTTTTGAGTAGGATTTTGTGCACTCGGGATATGTACACGAGTAGCGAGATTTCTTGCTGATCCTGGGGGGTGCTGCTTCGGCAAAGAGAGTCGTGGCAGGCTCTGAATCTGAGAGCGCTGGACTGGATGACAGTCGCAGTAGAAGATGGGATTTCCTCCGTTTTCCAAGAACGGTCGTTTCGGAGAGCGTCGTCGTCATGAGTGTTGTGCTTGCTTGCTTCGATGACACGAATTCGGATCTGTTTGGTGTCTCTTGTTCTCGCCAACGTCTTTCTTTTCGCTTGGAATCTACTTCGACAGCACGACGACCGCTCCCGTTTACTGGCCGAGGATGCGCTCCAAGCTGCGCGCGACTCTGTGTACGAGGAGATGCGATCCCTTCTCGAGGCCTACGAGGACGAGCTGCGAATTACCCCGGAACAAATTGCAACAGGTCAAAAGTTTAAACGGCTTCAGGCATCTCTTGACAACCGCCACGATGAATCCTCGTTGCACCGGTACATGGCACCTTCCGTTTTGACTTCGGTCAAAAGTCGTCACATCGCAGACCTGCATCAAATCGATATCTGCACATCCCTTGCAGGGAAACGGGTCGCCATGATCGGTGGCGAACACATTTACCGCCTTCATGTATACCTCCTGCAACAAAGAGAACGCGCAGAGGGGAAGCTGTTTTCCTGCCAGTACCACGAGTTCTGTACTCATCACCACATCTGTTTGCCTTACTGGCAGCATTCCCGAGACGATATGCCGCTGCCACGCTATATCAAACCGCCGACGGCACACGAACTCATACAGACCGCGTCTGCAGCGGTCAACTATATCGTCTCTGATACCCTTTTTTCCTCACCAAACGAGTCTTCCAGGGAGTACACCTCGCCCTACCTGCATTCGATGACGGGCGTCAGACTGCGTGAGACGTTTTGGCTCGCAGCTGCCAGGAAAGCAAACATCATCGTCTTAGGAAGAGGTCCTCTCAGTCCACCCGCTCAAACCTACTCCGGGAATTGGTCCTTCCTGCACCACCTTCCAGATTACGTGGATAAATCACGCACCACCATTGCAAGTAAAATCGAGTACCTGCACCGGCCGCTCCCACAATCGATAGAAATCCTCAATGCGGCCGTACATCTCACCGTGTCTCGTTTCTTGCCCGATCTTTTTCAACTTTTGCGCGACATCCGATCGGAAGTTCGTCCGGCCAGACAAAAACGAATGATATGGCCGGGTAGCTGGTTCCGTTTACCGAGCCGAGGCAATGCAAGGACGATACTCCTTCGACCACATGTCCGCTCTACTGTTCAAGAAAAGGTACAGCGGACAGTGTTTCGTAGCCGTCAACCCCGATCTTCCTCGGCGGAACACATGCTCATGCTGCAACTCTCTGCACTCATCGACGCGGACATCACAAACTCATCCATGGGTGAAGATCCGTGGACCTTACTCTTCAATGCCCAAGGTGAGTGTGTGTAAGAATTAGCATGTGTTATTCTCCTGCTGATGTGTGTAGTCTTCTTGCAAAACATGGTGCTTAGGGAGCTTTTACCCCGATACGGTATCGTATCTCTGCCGCTCGATGTGCCGTGGGTCGAAGATAACTGGGCCCGCGGAGATGGACATTCCCGTGCCCATTTCGCTGTGGACGTCGAACGGGACCAGATGGTGGCTATCGGAGAGGCGTTCTTGACCGGACTCGATTACGTTCTTGAAATCCTGGCGTAACATGTGTGTTTTTTGTCGTGCGTGTACATATCGTTGACACTCTGAGGTATCGGATTTGGCGCCTAATGGAATGCAACAGCACCCGTCTCATATGTTTGTCCCTTGCAGTTGGAAAATATGCCTGGAAACGTACTGCGCGAATTCAGCAGGATATCTACTGATTATCACGTTCGGCATTTCTGCCACCTCGGCCTGTAATACAAGCCATATTTCTACAATCAGCAAGGCGCCAAAAAGTACATAGATACCAAGTGAACGAACGAACGTCAAACTACTTAACAAAAATGTATCTGGTCACAACCCAAGACGCTATGAAGACAACATCATAGGATGTATAAACGAACGGAATAAATAACACGACGTAAAAATTAGCTAGTTGGTGGTAGCATTGGTATAAGCCGTGGTAGCGAAGCCTACACGACTGTTGGTAGTATCGTAAACGCTGTAAAAACGTTCCCTGAAATAGGTACCCGGATGTTAAACGTTAAGTATTCACATAGGAGAATATACAAAAAAACACGTACAAAAATGCGTACCCGTTGACGAAGTTAAACCCAGGTTGGGATTTACTGCCAATGTCGCCGACGATGAGATAAATCGAAGTAGAACTACCACCTATGGCTGTATTGAGTGAACGGGGCCAGATCTGTGCGTTGGGAGAGAGGTCATAGGAAGTGCCTTCAACGTGCATGGACAATGTTTCAAGCTTATCATATTGAGAGGAGGAGATGGCGAGCAGTCCGGTAGCAGGGTCCATGCTACCGCCCGTCGCGGATTCATATTTCTCGAATGCATCTGTAAGGGACAATATAAGGGATCAAGGAATGGTCGGGCAATCTCAACTTGTTACGCACCTGAAGAAAGGAGAATGAGGGTAGTACCGGTATCGACGACCCCAGCAGTCGTCGACAAGATAGTAGTACTGCCATAAGAGATAGACTGGTTGATGCCCCAGTATTTTGAAGAAGGGTTGGCCGTCGTAAGGGAAGTGTACTTCACTGAGCCAGTAATGACTGAGTCGTCGAAGTTGCCGAACGTGAGCGTCCCGTCGCTATCGGACTCGGAAAACGGGGCGAAGTAGATCCCGAGAACCTCCTCAGATATAATTCCTTGGGATCGAAGGTTGTCCAATATCGTAGGAACTGTGCGCGTGTTGTTGACAGTACCATAAGTCAGGTCGACGGGGCCAACACCAAGGATCCCATCTATGCCAGGGTTTAAACCGCTGGAGACGTTGGCGACACCAATAGACTGGTTTTTAATCACCAAACCGGGTGCGAGCGTTACGGTATCGGTATACTCCTCTCCAGAAAAGTTTGCAGAACCGTAAGATACAGACTGAGATCACCATTGAGTTTGACGCGGAAAATATAAAAGGACTGGGAGCCCACAATGAAGTTTCCGGTGACTTTGCTTGTGTTAGTCTTGATATATGACTTGTTAGCTCCAATCCAAGTGTTGGAGCTTCCGGTGTCAATCAGAAGTGTGTCTGTAACGACTTGGCGTCAAGCTTTCGTGGCACGATCAGCAAGTACTAATTCACGTACAATTGGTTGCGGGACTGCCAACTCCAACTTGAGCAGTGTATGCCGTTATAGAGTTTGCGACACCGAAAGAGATGCCTAGATGGTTAGCGCTCTTGAGAGCCTGAGCACGAGCACGGTCCTGCTCGACAATATTGAGCGTGCCAGTCCCGTTAATCCTCGTGGCAAAGTTAAGCGTAGCCTTTCCGGTGCTACGACTGAGGGGGCCGCTGGCATTCACAGCGGTCAGGCCAACGAGGGCCAGCGACAGGAGAGAAGGGAACATGATGAGTGCTGAGCCAAACGAGATGTAGCACTAAAGGATGGTAGCATCATGGCATGGATGAATTAATCCTGTAGAAACATCACTATTGATACATCAGTGTTACATCAGAGCACTGGCTTGACAACACGTCTGACACCCTATCGAAGGGATTATGCTAGTGGTCGACCATTGATGTTGACAAAACAGATAGTAAAACGCATCATTATGCACAATAATGATTTAAACAAGTGAAACGAATTTGGACAAGAAACAAGTTTGGATGATTTGATTTGGACGAAAAAGGAGATCAACCAGTTGTGGGAAAACATGACCATAATTATTCACACGCTCCACATCCTCCAAGGTCCGTCTCGACGAGTGCGTTGCACGCGACTTCGACTTTGACATCAACGAATATGGAAACATGCTCAACGGAAAATCTGTGCAAGGTGTGTAAGAAGTCGGTTAGGAGGACGAGGAGAACAGCATTCAGGAAAGCAAAGGGAGTGGGTCAGTCGAGTTAGGCCCTTTTCTTTCTCTTTTTTCTTTGTGTATACCCGACCTGACACGTCTGTGCTCACGCAACGCAAATTCTGTGGATTGTCCAACCTCGTCTGCGGGGTGTACCGCAACGAAACAGAGGGAGTGTAAGTCGAGCGCAGCACTCACGGAGAGCATAGTAAGCGATGACACGACGAGGTGTGGGGTGTGCGTGCGTGCATGCTCGTCGCAGCGAGAACGCCTCCAGGCAGGAGGGGCTGTCTACCCTTGGCCCAGCCCTGTTCGTGCTCGCGCTCGAGGACCCCCGCGAACGTTCAGAGACCGTGCTGTGGGATCTCGAACGGGATTTCCAGGATTCTGAATCGCCTCCACTCTCACACTGCTAGGAGGGGATCGCAGTGCGTACACGCGGATATCGCTGACGGCGCCGTCGAACTCGGTCTCTGGCGTGTCCTAGGCACGTTCTCATTGATTGCTAGATCTCCACTCAACACGTTATACATCTGTTCCCGTATACTGATCGTTCAAATCGGCAGTGCAAATTGGCAAGTATCGACCAGGAAACGAAGGAAAGTCGACAGAAGAGCACGTCGCCTGCCTGCCTGTCTTCACTGATTTCCTGAGTCCTCATTCCACTGCCGGGCCCTCACCACCAGTGGTTGCAGCCTCCTCCGAGTCATTGGTGGTAGTCTCTCCCAGATCCGGGCCGGTGAGTCTGCCGCCCTCGTCCTCACCGCAGGACCTACTACTACCCGTGTCAATGGCGGCATTGCATGCACGGCGGGACCGGTGCTCACCGCGGCCTTAGCCTAAGGCTCGCACCGCCCGCAGACGATTCACACTCCCAGGCCTACCTCGAAATCGCCATCATCGCTATGGTGAAAACCCACCCATCAATCACCCCCTAGGATTCGGAATTACATACTAGGCTACGATTTTGTGACCCGCCACGGCGGCCACCCCGTACCCACGGGAAGGAGGTCGACTCCGACTCGATCGGCGGTGTGGTATAGACAGATATAAATCAGATATTTTTGCTCAAGTAATCAGCACTCAGACTCTTTCCCGCAGTGAATATAGAGTTACAATGCACTCTTTGTAAAGTCTGAGCAGGTGGCGTAACATCTGTGCTGTTTGTCATGCGTGTACATCTATAATATTACTAGGGTCGCCGCTGGCGACTGGTAACCTTGCTGGCCCAAGTGAATAGATGCTATAGAGGAGCTACATGTCATATGGACCACTACATGTTGGCATTTACAAATGGAAGCAGGAGTTCATAAATTATAGTGTGACAGTCTGTTATTCTGTGGGCGGTTGCTGTGGAAGTTACTTGCTTCTGTCTGGCACCCCGGTGCCTCTGCGAGGATTGGGATCACTGCCAACGAATGTTAGGTTTAGGGACATTTTGCCGTGTACAGGGAGCAGCTTACTCAAAAGGACTCAAGGAGATCTCATGCAAGATGATGCAACACACCCCCACCTACATGAGTGATGGGTCCAGGGGATCCTGGGCCTCAAGTTCTAGCCTTTGTCACACGAAGCGTACGGAAAACCCAATGGATGCAGATCGAAAAACATTGACAAAAGGGAATCTGCACACGAACACAGTATGCATGAGCACCTTGCCAGCAAGGTAACCAGCAAGGTAATGCTCCGGAGCTGCATAGCGTGTGCACCCCGCGTGCTTTTCGTCCGTTCCGGCTCCGAGCTGTGCTGTGGATTTGGCGCCGACAACGTATTACAGCGACGATCACATCTCATATGTCTGTCCCTTGCAGTTGGAAAATATGCCTGGAAACGTGCTGCGCGAATTCAGCAGGATATCTACTGATTATCACGTTTGGGAATTTCTGCCACCTCGGCCTGGAAAACAGGGGGACGGAGTGTCCTTAACAACCAGTCATATTTCTACAATCAACAAGGCGCCAAAAAGTATAGAGATACCAAGTGAACGAACGAACGATAAACTACTTGCTTACTTGCTACTCAACAATGTAACCAGATTTTCTCCGATCACAACCCAAGATGTTATGAATGTGTCCTAGAAACGAGCGAATAACATCATAGGATATATGAACGAACGGAATGAATGATACGACGTAAAAATTAGCTAGTTGGTGGTAGCATCGGTATAAGCCGTGGTAGCGAAGCCTACACGACTGTTGGTAGTATCGTAAACGCTATAAAAACGTTCTCTGAATTAGGTACCCGGATGTTAAGTGTTCACATATGAGAATATACAATAACAAAAAAACACGCACAAAAATGCGTACCCGTTGACGAAGTCGAACCCAGGTTCGGATGCACTGCCCATGTCGCCGATGAGGAGGTAAATAGAACCAGAACTACCACCTATGGCTGTATTGAGTGAACGGGGCAAGATCTGTGCGTTGGGAGAGAGGTCATAGGAAGTGCCTCCAACGTGCATGGACAATGTTTCAAGCTTATCATATTGAGAGGAAGAGATGGCGAGCAGTCCGGTAGCAGGGTCCACGATACCGCACGTCGCGGATTCATATTTCTTGAATGCATCTGTAAGGGAAAATATAAGGGATCAAGGAGTGGCCGGGAAATTTCAACTTGTTACGCACCCGAAGCCATGAGAATGAGGGTAGTACCGGTATCGACAATCCCAGCAGTCTTCGACAAGATAGTAGTGCCGCCATAAGAGATAGACTGGTCGATGCCCCAGTATTCTGAAGAAGGGAAGGTCGTCGTGAGGGGAGTGTACTTCACTGAGCTGGTAATGACTGAGTCGTCGAAGCCGCCGAACGTGAGCGTCCCGTCGCTATTGGACTCGGAAAACGGGACGTAGTAGACCCCGAGAACCTCCTTAGATATAATTCCTTGGGACAGAAGGTTGTCCAATACCGTAGGAACTGCGTGCGTGTTGTTGACAGTACCAGAAGTCAGGTCGACGGGGCCAACACCAAGGATCCCATCTATGCCAGGGTTTAAACCGCTGGAGAAGTTGGCAACACCAATAGACTGGTTTTTAATCACCAAACCGGGTGCGAGCGTTACGGTATCGGTATACACCTCTCCAGAAAAGTTTGCAGAACCGTAAGATACAGACTGAGATCACCATTGAGTTTGATGCGGAAAATATATAAGGACTGGGAGCCCACAACGGAGTTCCCGGTGACTTTGCTTGTGCTAGTCTTGATATATGACTTGTTAGCTCCAATCCAAGTGATGGAACTTCCGGTGTCAATCAGAAGTGTGTCTGTAACGACTTGACGTCAAGCTTTCGTGGCACGATCAGCAAGTACTAATTCACGTACAATTGGTTGCGGGACTGCCAACTCCAACTTGAGCGGTGTATTCCGATACAGAGTTTGCGACACCGAAAGAAATGCCGCGTTTGCCTAGATGGTTAGCGTTCTTGAAAGCCTGAACACGAGCACGGTCCTTCTCGACAATATTGAGCGTGCCAGTCCCGTTAATCCTCGTGGCAAATTTAAGCATAGCCTTTCCAGTGCTACGGGTGAGGGGGCCGCTGGCGTTCACAGCGGTCAGGCCAACGAGGGCCAGCGACAGGAGAGAAGGGAACATGATGAGTGCTGAACCGTACGTGATGTAGCGATAATGATGTATGGATAGCACGGTAACCAGCATTAAAGGATGGTACATCACATGGATGAATTGATCCGCATGTAGAAGCGTCACTATTGATACATCAATATTAATGTTGTTTCAGAGCACTGGCTTGACATCACGTCTGACACCCTATCGTTGTATCTAACTTACCGAGAATTGCATCGCAGCTCTGACCGTGGTCCGATAAGGGGATTATGCTAGTGGTCGACCATTGATGTTGACAAAACGGATAAAACGCATCATGATAAAAAATAATGATTTAGACAAGTAAAAACGAATTCCTGACAATTGTGGCTGAAGGAATGCGAAAGAGAACCTGAGTATTATATAAGCTTCACGTGCGGCTCAAATGTAAATATTGTAAATGTGGAAATTGAGAAAATTTGTTATGATAAACCGCATCGATGGGTACTACAACCGTGATGTTGTTTCTGCACTACTATCCATCATCGTGCCCGTGTCTTTGTCAAGTATTAACAATCTTTTGTCCTCCAGTCGTAGGTACTCGCAAGGATGTGACATGAGAAGTTTCTCGTTAGTAAAACCTCGCAGCAGAGTCCAGACGGATGCTGCTCCTGCCTCGACATCGAGACAACGCGACGTAGATGTTGAAAGGAGTTATTCCTCCGGAAGGTGGCAATGCAATCACTAGAGGCAGGGGCACGTTTGTGGGGGCGGGAAATTGTGGTATAATTATTCAAAATACGAAACATATTTACAATGACGAATTGTGTGGCTCATACAACCTGTATTTGAAGTAGAAACGATCTTGT
>JBBPOJ010000515.1:0-25306 GCA_038091395.1 Leccinum rimulosum
TGTCGATCCTAGGTTTTGGCTCAAGTACACCGACATCCACGTCGGCTTCCCTGACCGCACCGATTTGGACGCTATCGACAAGAGCATCACCCCCCACGAATGTCGGTTGCGCGACATCACCTACAGCGCGCCTATCCTCGTCACCATTCAGTACACCCGCGGCAAGAACGTCGTCAGGAGACCGAACGTGAACATCGGTCGTCTGCCCATCATGCTGCGAAGTAGCAAGTGCATCCTGACCGGACGCTCCGAAGCACAACTCGCCCGCATGACCGAGTGTCCACTCGACCCCGGCGGCTACTTTGTGGTCAAAGGCACGGAAAAGGTCATCCTCGTACAGGAGCAGCTGAGCAAGAACCGCATCATTGTCGAAACGGATCACGCCAAGGGCGTCGTCCAGGCATCATGCACCTCGTGAGCGTTGGCACGCCCTCTCCTCCTGGATCTTCCCTCACAACGCGCCCATGTCCATCTAGTTCGACTCACGGCGGTCTCAAGTCCAAAACATATGTGGCTACGAAAAAGGGAAAGATATACCTCCGTCACAACTCGATACACGAGGACGTCCCGATTGTCATCGCACTCAAGGCCCTTGGTGTCCAGTCGGACAAGGAGATCCTGTTGCTCACGGCTGGTACCACGGACGCTTACAAGAGTGCTTTCGCTGCAAATTTAGAAGAAGCTGCCAAGCTTGGCATCTTCACTCGCCATCAGGCGCTGGAATGGATTGGGTCAAGGGTCAAGGTCAATCGCAAGGTTGTGGGCCCAAGAAGACCTACCTGGGAAGAGGCTCTGGAAGCACTAGCCACCATCGTGTTGGCCCACGTGCCTGTCGTCGGATTAGATTTTAGGTCCAAGGCCATCTTCGTCGCGACGATGACTCGACGGGTGCTCATGGCGATGGATGATGAAAAGATGGTCGACGACCGTGACTATGTTGGCAACAAACGTCTGGAACTGTACGTTTCACTCGAATGAGCTCCGCTCATTCCGATGCTCACGCGAACTCGTTTGCAAGCGCTGGTCAGCTGTTGGCGTTGCTATTCGAGGATTTATTCAAGACCTTTAACGCGAATCTCAAGTCCGCGATCGACAAGGTCCTAAAGAAGCCTTCGCGGACGAATGAGTTTGACGCGTTCAACACCATGCAGTTTCAAGGGGACCATATCACCTCGGGTTTTGTTCGCGCGATCTCGACCGGAAACTGGTCTTTGAAACGGTTCAAGATGGAAAGGGCAGGTGTCACCCACGTTCTCAGTCGGCTGAGCTTCATATCTGCTCTCGGAATGATGACTCGCATCTCTTCTCAATTTGAGAAGACTCGCAAGGTCAGCGGGCCACGTGCATTACAGCCAAGCCAATGGGGTATGCTATGCCCAAGCGATACTCCGGAAGGCGAAGCCTGTGGTCTCGTAAAAAATCTCGCGCTCATGACGCACATCACCACTGACGTGGAAGAAGAACCAATTATCCGTTTAGCCTTCATGCTTGGAGTGGAAGGTTCGCACCCAGCTATCATCATTTTCAATCCATCAACTCATCAACGATGCTATAAAGATATCACTCTAGTTACCGGCACGGAGATATACGGTCCCCACACCTTCGTCGTTAACGTAAATGGAACCATTGTTGGGTTAACACGGTATCCCGGCCGGTTTGTTACTAACTTCCGAAGTCTTCGCCGGGCGGGTCGCGTCAGCGAGTTTGTCAGTGTCTATGTCAACCATCATCACTGCGCAGTTCATATCGCCAGCGACGGAGGTCGAATATGCCGACCAACGATCATTGTTGAAAACGGGGTGCCGAGAGTTACTTCTGAACATATCACCGTCAGTTTCCAAGTCTTGGGATGGGTGCTGACTATCTGACGTGATTTGGTCGGCCAGCAACTGAAAGCCGGGAAGATGTCGTTTGACGACTTTTTGCACCGGGGCCTTGTGGAGTATCTGGATGTCAACGAAGAGAATGACTCATACATTGCCTTGTATGAATCTGACATCGTGCCCGCGACGACGCATCTAGAGATCGAACCTTTCACCATCCTGGGTGCTGTGGCCGGACTCATTCCATATCCACATCACAATCAATCCCCACGAAACACGTATCAGTGTGCCATGGGCAAACAGGCGATCGGCGCGATCGGATACAACCAGTTCCACAGGATCGATACGCTCCTCTACCTCTCTGTCTATCCTCAACAACCAATGGTCAAAACCAAGACGATCGAACTGATTGGTTATGATCGACTGCCCGCCGGTCAAAATGCGACGGTGGCTGTCATGAGTTACTCTGGTTACGATATCGAAGATGCGTTGATCCTTAACAAGGTCGGTCGTACTTCTCGTGCCTTGTTCGGGGTTTGCTTTTACGGGTTCTTCGCTCCAGGCTAGTCTGGACCGTGGCTATGGAAGGTGTCAAGTGTTGCGCAAGAACGCAACGCTCATCCGAAAATATCCCAATGGGACGTAAGTCTGTTTACCTCTCGCGGGAATGCATTTTCCAATTCCTGGATTCCTTTTTTTATATAGATTCGACCGGCTCGCGGACGCTCCTGTGGATGAGAATGGCACTGTCCAAAAAAGGTACGATATCGTCCAGTTGGATGGTCTCGCTGGCGTGGGGGAGAGAGTGGACCCAGGGGACGTCTACGTGAACAAGCAGACGCCGACGAACGCCAACGACAATACGTTTACCGGCCAAGCCGCCACGGTTCCGTACAAGAACGCGCCGATGTCGTACAAGTCTCCCGTAGCGGGGTACATCGACAAGGTCATGGTCAGCGACACGGAGAACGACCAAACCTTGATCAAGGTCCTGATCCGCCAGACGCGGCGGCCAGAACTGGGGGATAAGTTTTCGTCTCGGCATGGTCAAAAAGGCGTGTGTGGATTGATCGTGAATCAAGAAGACATGCCGTTCAATGATTGGGGCATCAACCCTGGTAAAGCCAAAATAAATACAGCATGGTTCGTTGTGACTGATTGACGCTCGCCGTTTGTAGATACGATCATGAATCCGCATGGTTTCCCCTCTCGGATGACGGTTGGGAAGATGATCGAGCTCTTGGCTGGCAAGGTTATTTATCCTTGTATTTGTTCCCGATGTACGAGATGCTTAATTGCGACCGGATTTGCAGGCTGGCGTTTTGTCCGGCAAGCTTCAGTACGGAACGGCATTTGGCGGGTCCAAGGTAGGTCTCACTTCGGACGTTTCCGGTCAGTTGTGCTGAATCCGATGCCTCATGGAGGTGGAGGACATGTCTCGGATCTTGATCGAGCACGGATTCAATTACGCGGGCAAGGATATGCTCACGAGTGGTATCACTGGTGAACCACTGGAGGCCTATGTTTATTTTGGGCCCATCTACTACCAGGTAAGGGGATCTTGTACATTGTGGGTTAGTTGGGCCGACGCTCACTTTTTGTTTTGTTTTGTTTTCGTTGCAGAAACTGAGTGAGATTTTTCTTTTTCTTTTTTCGGTTACATTGTACCACCGCATCGGCGGTGGTGGACTGACTTTTGGCACCTGTCACAGAACACATGGTCATGGACAAGATGCACGCTCGCGCGAGGTACGGAAGTTGCCGAAATATGAAGCGGGGCAAGCGGTGGATTGACGCACGCCATTGTCTTTTTGTTCCTTTTGTCACAGGGGTCCGCGTGCGACGTTGACACGACAACCGACCGAAGGTCGATCCCGGGAGGGAGGACTGCGGCTTGGAGAGATGGAGCGCGACTGCTTGATTGGATACGGGGCGACGCAGCTCTTGCTTGAGCGGCTGATGATCTCGTCCGACAAGTTTGAGGTAAATGCCTGTCAAGAGTGCGGTTTGATGGGCTATCACGGGTGGTGTACCTATTGCAAGAGCTCGAAAAAGATGGCGACGCTGACGATTCCGTATGCGGCCAAGTTACTCTTTCAGGAGGTGGGTTCCGTTTTTTTGTTTTTGTTTTCAGTTCCTGATGCCGTGAACGCAAAAAATGATCGTCGGAATTTGTTGTCTTTGTTTCAGTTGATGGCTATGAACGTCGTACCACGCCTCGTTCTGGACGACGCTTGAAAAGATAAATAAACTATATTTGATGAATTCTCGCTGGTATCATACTGATCAGGAAAATTTTCCTTTGGTGACCGTGGGGGTTGGATAAGGAACATGAAGGCGATAAGGCCTCAAGCTGTGTAAGTTTATTGCTGTGCTGTGTCTAAAGGACTTGACTATCGAAGCATCAGCCACCCCGCATCAGGATTGCGCGCCTTGCATTGGCGGCCTGTCGCCTTTTTACCGCGGTGCGCGGAGTGCGAGGCGGCGTTGGTTGACAACGTTACTCCCGCTCAGTTTTGAGTTTCATAGGGTCCGGTCGGGCACGATTGAACACGCCTTTGTGTTCCCTTTGAAGCACCTTTGTCGTTCTCTCCTCGTTTCCTCGTATCAGGAGAGAGGGGAACATTCCGGAGGCGTAGACCACGTCTTGTTCCGTGGAGATAAGACAAACGACCGAGGCGGTGTCGTGGCACCGAACGAGGGCAGGGAAACAGGTGTTCGGCGGCAGAAGTCGATTGGGTACCGGGGGCGTGTGGGGTAAGAACAGAAATAAGAATAAAATAAGAGAAGATAAAATAAAATAAAAGGCGGGTCGGTTATTTCGTTTTCCGGGGGTCACCGGGTCAGTACATGTTTTTCCGATGTCGGACTTGTTTGTGTTCATGCCCGTGTGCGAGCATCGCGCGTAGTTACTACTTGGTACTCGTGGTGAACGGGGACGGGCAGCGTTGCCCGGCCAGTTTGATCCAGAGGTATAGTCACTGCGTCCGTTCAGATGAGATGGCCAGAAGACCCAAGCACGAAGATTAATGGGGGTTTTGTTTTCTTCCCGAAGACGACGGTGACATTAGAGTCGTGCAAAGCGATGCAATCGGGCCAAAATTATCCTCAGAGCTGCTGGCAGGTCCTCAGGGGCTCCGTCCCGAAGACCCGTATTATTGGTTCGTAACATACATGTACTAATGAAAACTGGGGAAGGCTCGAAGGCGGTGCAGAGTTTAGACGCCCAACGGGGTTTGTCTCGATTCGATTTCCTTGTTTCCACCTGCAACGAGGCTGGCTCGGAAGTACAATTTTTACGTCTATCATCATCAGCGGAACAGAGACGATGTCGATGAGCGCGAGAGGATCGAACACTTCGACAGCGCTGCGGCGATTGATGACAGAGTACAAGCAACTCACCGCGGGCGGTTCTCCCGATGGCATGTTTACCGCAGGTGCGAACGAGCTCCATCATCATCATCATGCATCATGATCCATCATTCATTGAGGCCCTGTTTCGTCGTCGTCATTCAATTTCCATCGTTTCGTTTCCTCTCGAACGCCACATCTAAATCGAAATCGAAAACAGGTCCCATCGCCGAGTCCGACTTCTTCACTTGGGAAGCTCTGATATGCGGTCCTAAAGACACCCCGTTCGTGCGTATACTACCTGGCTGATTGGTTGGTTGATGATGATGATGATACATGCATGCATGCGCGCTAGGAGGGTGGCGTCTTCGTCGCCAAGCTTACGTTCGTAAGTCCGTTTTATCTCGTTGTCGACCATTCCTTTTCATTTTCTTCTTGGCATGCATCATCCTCGTTCACATTATCGTTACCTTGCCCCTGTCACAACAATCGCACAACTCACGCTCTCTCACGTACGCCCGTCTATCCGCCGTCACGGGGCCAACCAACCCCACACTTTTCCACCTTGGCCGCATCACGACAACCGTAGCCATCCGACTATCCCCTCTCGCCGTTCAAGATGAGATTCGACCCCCCGTTGTTCCATCCCAACAGTACGTCACACTTTTACCCTTTTCTCTCTCTCTCTCTCTCTCTCGCTCTTCCATTCAGACGCCGTTTTCCGCTTTTCCTTTTTTCCGTTTAGTTTGTGTTTCACGTCACGCCCTGGCCACCTCCCTTCCTTCCATTCGGAACTAAAAATAAATAAAAAAGTTGAAACCGAGCTAAACCAAATCCCCCCACACATGCGTTCATGCGTCCGCGCGCATCACATCGCCATCGTGGCACGTTATTCTTCTCTCGTCTAACCTATTTCCCTTGTCTATTAGTTTACCCCGACGGAACCGTCTGCATCTCGATCTTGCATACCCCGGGCGACGACCCGACCATGTATGAACAAGCGTCGGAACGCTGGAGCCCCGTTCAGAGCGTCGAAAAGGTCTTGCTTAGCGTCATCTCGATGCTCGCTGGTAGGCACTTCCCCCTATATCTCGCTTGCTGACGATTGCCGACGCTTCCGACCCCACAGAACCTAACTTGGAGAGTGGTGCCAACATCGATTGCTGCAAGCTCTATCGCGAAAACAAACTGGTACGCACCCTCTGTTTTGTTATTCGTATGTACAAGAATTATCGTGCGAATGGTAAAAAAAACCCTCTCTAGGAGTACGAGCGACTGGTGCGGGAATCCATTAAACAGCAGCTAGGGTTATGAAAGTTTTCGTAGTAGACACTATAAGGAGGTGGTGTACTCGCAATAGCTATACGTTGAAACGACCCCTATATGAAATACTTAGAAACACGAAAAGGAAAAAGGAAAATAAAGGAATTTTTTACGGGATGATCGAGTCACATCACCATCGACGACTCGGACTCCGTCGAAACACGGTGCCGTCACATCCTGGGTCCGATTTGCCAAAGATGTGGCGTTGGACGTATTCATTACGGAACATCCCGTCAGGGTCAACGTCTTGCAGCACGCGTACAAAGTCGTCGAAGCGAGGATACAGGGTGCGAAACGCGTCCGGACGGAGTGGATGTGCCTTCGCCCAATGGGGACGCCCGCTGTGGCAACGTATGATGTCCTCGAAACGTTCAAATAACGCCTCGTAAGGCACCTCCATACCATAGGGCCTTGGCAATGACGAAGCACGTCAGAACAGGACCAAAATTAGGGAAGGGCGCTCACTTGTAATGCACGATGCCAATCCAGCACGTCTTCCGACCATAGCTGGGACTCAGCCAAATGTCATCAGCATCCGAAAACCGGATCTCGATCGGAAAATGTGGTCGCAAGCCGTCGGGATCCGCGAATTCCCCAGATAACCAGGAATGGAGGTCTTGCAGGCAACGTCTCGTGTTTTCATAAGGTATGGCCCATTCCGTCGTGTGTTGACGCATCTTGTGAAAGAGAGTGGTAAGCAACGTTTTCCGGATTGGTTTAGATTACCGGAGCCGCGTGATGACTCACTCTGATGTCGAGATTGAATATGTGATAGCTCTCGTCGACTGCGACCTGGTCGTGCTTGACAAGCCATGCCGCGAAGCGCGTTGCCCAGATGTTGAAGAAACCAAAGAAGCAACCCAAAAAGAGCACGAATTGGAGGACGTAAAAACCTAAAAGGGTATCCCACAGCCAACTCGCCTCGGGACGTATTGGCTGGGGGGGCCGGAACGATAAGCAATTGATGTGGTGGAATGAAGGAGGAGGGGGTACAAAGCGGTCGGAACGGCCCGAGCTTACTTACCTCTGTAGACCTATCGGCCGAAAAGACACGCATGGCATCCGCGGCCGGGTACCACCACATCCGAACATGCTCACCCGCCTGAACAAGGCCGTCCAAGCGTCGGACGCATTCCTGAAACGTCAGCGTCTGGCGGACCTCCCTGAGCCGAAACGCAGGCTCGACCTGCAACGTGACGGTCAAGATAAGACCGGTGCTGCCGAGGCCGCAAATCGAAGCGAGGAAGAGATCGGGTCGCTCCTGGCGGGAACAGCTTACGCGCGTGCCGTCTGCCAGCAGCAGGGACAGGGCGATGACGTGAGTGGAGATCACGCCGTAATTGATGCCTGTTCCGTGCGTCGCGGTGGTGATGATGCCACCGAGCGTCTGGTCGGAGATGGAGCCGACGTTGCTCATGGCGAGGCCGTGCTTGGCGAGCGCGGCGTGCAGGGCGTGGAGAGTGATGCCAGCCTCGACGACGGCGTAGCGTTTCTCGGTGTTGATCTGGTGGAAGAAAGATCGTATGCGTGTAAGCACAATAGGAGGAGGCGGAATCGGCGTACCTCGAGGATCCGGTCGAGTCTAGTGGTGCGGAGCATGTATCCGGAGGTGCATGGCAGATCGCTGGGCGAGTGACCGACGCCGACGGCACGGCATACGGTGCGCTCCCGACGAGCAAGGTCGAGTACTTGTCGGCAGTGGTGAATATCCTCTGGCTCGAAGAGTGCGTGTGGAGCGCACTCAAAAGTCTGTGCCCAGTTGAGGAATTGGGGGATATGACGAGGTGGGAGGAGAAGATGCATGATGTGTGTGGTGGTGCATGGCAAGTTGTCGATGACAGAATTTATATAAGTATTCGGAGCGGGAGACAAGACGCGTTCGGTGTACGGGGTTGTCCGAGGAAACGTGGCGGACAAGTCCGGCGAACAAGTTACACTCAGGTCCGATCTGGTAAAAATACTCCACAGATCTCATTGTTGAACCAAACCCCTCCTCACAGCACTAATTCAGAAAATCAAACACGACCCGGCTCCACTCTTGCCCTTCGTAGAAAAGCACCCCCCGCACCTCCGCGCTGTCCATCTCCAGCCCAAGCTCAAATTCTGTCAATGCCATCAGTGTGATCCCGACCCTCCACGTCACCCCCAACGCACCTGTATAGAACCCGTGTGGCGCTGCCGTGCTCGCGTTCTGCTGGAACGTGGGCAACGAGCTTAGATCCACAGTCCATTGGCAGAGTTCCGTCGTTTCGCCCTATGGCATAAAACGTCACTTGAGATGCCCGTGACGTGTCAGGAGCCTTGCCTCATCTGTATATCGCATCACCTTGTCCGACTCGGACGTGTACAAGACTGCCACGAAATGGCAATCTACGAACCGTACGTCATCATCCCATCACGACCCCCCATTGACACACCACTTACCATGGCTGTTCTGTGAGAATTTGCTATGGCGAAAGAAAAAATTAGGCTGATCCACACGCCCACAGTACAACCACGTTCCTCACCAGAACTTGGTCTTCACGCGTTGGCTGTACATTCCCGGATCACGTCAGCCCCACTTCATGGGGAAAAAAAACAAAAATAAAGACTTACCCCTTTCGCAGGATCGCACCCTTCATCACCAAGTATTGCAGCCTAATTGCGCCATCACCAAATCACAATTCAGCACGGAACGGAAAAAAATCTCATTACCGGTTCTCGCATATCGGCACGCTGGCATTGTTCTCCTTGATGTACGCCGGTCGCTTCAGCCAATCCTCGGCCTCCGCCGGAAGCTTCACCTGCCGCACTTTTTAGCCCGTCACCCCACTTACGCGAACATGACCACGCCCACTTTCATAATATACGCCCGTGGAGCGATCACCGTTGACACAATCGTCTGGCGCGAAAGTCCGTACTGCGCGGCACCTCGCACGGTCGCCGTATCAGCATCAAATGGCCGTGCGATCACTTTAATCTTGCCAGAGAACCTGCCCTGCTCTTTTTCATTTAATCGTTTGCGAATACCCCTTGGCACACGGAAACTCGCCTCCACCTTGCGGAAAAGGTATTCGCTTCCCGCAAACCCTCCCACGAGAAGCAGCGCATCGATCCGTTGCTCAATCTTGCTCGCCTGTTCCTCGATCATCTCCAGGACCTACAGATTCCGTTAGTCACATCATCGTCATCCCTAGCAACGCCACCTCCGCCACATACTCGATTGACCACAGGGTCAAAAACTTCCCGTCGAATCAGAATCCCAGGTATGGCCAGTTCACCATTGATCAAACCAACAGAAGGATCATGCGGGTCCTGAACGTTGAAGCACATAAAATGGAAGTAGGTCTCTGGGGGTTGTTTGCGTTCAGATTTCAATGCAACCAACCAACAAAAACGCCCAACCGTCGTCGCCCTCTCCCTTGAACGTAAGTTTGTCCGTCTGACTGAACGAGTGCATAAAATATGCCAGACTCGCCGCGTCCAAGTGTGCAGGGTGGTCAGCCAACAGCGTCTTGACCAGCTCTCGAAATCTGAGATCCAAAAAGAGCGAACCACAGTTCGCCCCCGACCGAGCACACATTTCCGCAATCTCCAGATTCCCGTTCTTCCCGACCTGTCCAATGATCTTGTAACACGCTAGATCCTTTGCGGCCGCCAAGTTACACGCTTTACGAGAAAGGAAGAAGCTATACTTACGACCGTGCCACCTCCCGCATCACAAATCATAAAGTTTTGGCTCGGACGCAATTTGTGGAGGTCCGTTAATCGGGCACAATGTACTGCAGCTGCCTCGGGTTCGCTTAAAATAGGTTGGTCAAGAACAATGGGAAGAGGCTGTGACAGAATAACTGCGGGCCTACGTGATGATGCGCAGGCGATCACGCCAGTTAATGTCTCCTGCGTGTGCCGATTGGACAAGCCCAGCTTCGATGGCAGCTGCACGCATGAGATCACACCCTTTGGCATCCCACGCCGCAGGACAGGTCACCACGACGTCGGCGGCGTCTATTGGCCGTCAGCGGGTTGCCACGCGGACAAGTGCGAGGCCTACTTAGATCTGCGACCGCTCCTATCTCTCGGGTGATTTCTTCTTTCGCGTACTCCCACAGACATGTCAGGAAGTCGACGATCAAATTCATAGCCGTTTTGCCCGGCTGTCAAAAAGGGAAGAAACAAGTATGACGAGTGAGATACCGCATAGGTGACAGCGCGACGAGGCGGGGAACTTGCCGGAAGTTGCGGTAAGCGCGGGTCGATGGTGGTTTCGTCGCGCAATGCACGCGGCTCGAGGAACAGTTTGAACCTGATGGAAACCAAGGGTAAAAGAACATCCCGGCACGTCACAGCCGGCCAAAAAAAAAAGGTACGCTGACGCACCATTCGCATCGGACCGTACCCAACATGGGGCTCGCATTCTTGGCTTCAAGTCCCCACGCCAAGACCTGTCCGTGTTCGTCGTACAATAAACATGTCGGCACTTTGCGAAACGTCTCGAAAGAGCCTGGCCAGTGCAGAATCTGCTGGATCGTGCCGGACGCGATGCGCGACGAAGCATACGCCTGTTCCAAACATGGTTAACCCATCGCCCAAACGAAGTCGCTGCCCGAGAAGCCCTTTGTGCTCACCACGCCAGAAAATGTAGTTCCTGAGACAAGGAGAAGGGGGGCGCACGTCAGGATCAAGCGCCAGGTGGACAGGGCGGTGCCCAGGAACTCGAATGCGCACCGAAATCGATGGATATCGACATGCGGCCCTCGTCAAACGCAGTTCCGACGTTGTTTTCGTTCCTTTGCGTTGACATGGCCATGTTCATACTTGCTGCGAGGGATGGAGACGTCGACGCATGTCGGGGTGGTATGTGGACAGGACTGGGCTGGTACAACGGCGTCGTCGTCATCACGTTCCCTGCACCGCAGCCGGTCAGTCAGACGAAGACGAGCGAAACTTGGAGAAGAAAAGGGACCGGTCCATGTTTTGCGCACATACCTTGCTGTACGGTGCTAGGCGGAAGAGGCGGTGAGGGCGCCGACCCATAACCCCACTGGGAACCTGGCGCCAGCGAGACAGGTGCGCCGTACACCACTGACTGTTGGTAGCTGTTACCGGGATAAAAAGTCGGTGGCGGTGGCGAAGGTCCGGCTGGTGAAGGCGTAGGTGTCAAAAGCGCACTGGCAGGCTTTTCGTACATCAGCGGGGACACCTGGGGCCCGGGTTGTTGCTGAACGATACCACCGACGGCGCTGGTATGCGGTCGGTTAGTGTGCTGGTCGTCCTTGGTAGCCGGTTCGCCGCAGCAGCCCATATTGAAGGAAGGAATAATTCGTGGAGGGCGGGCGGGCAGTGGAAGTGAGTGGGGCGCAACGTGTGTGCACCGTGCATGACCCTCGAAGGGGACGAGCGCTTGCTCGCGGGCTAATTATGGCAGTATGAAGGGCCACGCTAGAAGCGAGTGTGCCATGTTCAACATCATCACGAACGATGTTCAGGTCGTATCACATCCAGGCTCGTCCGATGGTAATCGAATCAAAACTAGTACATCATGATACACAAATTAGGACTAAAATAATCGACGATAGAGAAAACACGCTTGTACAGCCAAGATCAGACGGCGTCGCCTCGCGGTCTCAAACCAACACGATGTGCAGGCCACAGCTCAGTCATTTCCCCTCGACGTCACCTACTAGGCGAAAAAATAACAGTTGACAAGCCCATGTCAAATAATTGAACGTGAGCGCAATGGAAAAAGCCGACCTGTAATTTGTCCATACCACACTGTGGCATCCTTTTATCTGCATTTGGTGTCATCGCATGGTTGAAACGACTACGACAAGGGGAAAACCCGAACACACCGTCCTCACCAGCCGCAAAACGGGAGCGAAGGAGTCGAGCTCACTTCGGCAACCAAGGAACCAAGGAGACAAAGATCCGGCCACCTTACCAATGATGACGCCGCATATCTTCATCTCCGAGTCCGAAGTTCCGTGCCCGAAAGAAGGCGAACTTTCACAACACCCCTGGGCATTCGCAATGATCCGTCATCTATAAAAATGAAAAAAGACGAAAATAAAACACACCCTGGATATGCGTTCTTTGTGGCAAAACCTGAATTTCCACCCGGATTAATGTGGCAGAGTATTGCACATGTTCACATCCGGCAAACACGGAATTACCGAGCGAGTACTAGTGTCGTCAGGACAGGCTATGTAGTAGCAACTAAGAAGCGTACGTTGTCGTGTCAGATTTCTCCATCAAGATAAAACCGCGGAGAACACAAATAGATGGACCAGCATCAAGCTGATCGGGGCACATACTCTGTTGATTGCACGGAGATTGGCGTGGTTGCTGTGGTCGGCGTCGTCCGCGGGCGAAGGTGCATTGAAGAAGTCGCGGCGTCCGCCTTGGTCGTGTTTCCGCGAAGGTTTCGTCGGAGTCTCATTCAAAGTTCCTTGCATCCTACCGTCGTCAATGAAGCTCAAAGCCATCGCAGCTGCTTGGCCAACGGATCCTTTCCGTCCAAACCTCCAGCTCAAAAATTTCCTCGACGCGCTCGCCGCCCATCCGCGCCTGACCCCCGGCGCCGTACGCGCCGCAAAAGCACTGTTGGACGACGACGTACGGCACAAGGTTGGACCTTTCCTCTGAATTCGCTGCGCCTTCTCAACCCGCGTTCACAGTACCCCTTGTCTAAAAAGACGCTGGAGCCCGCGTCGATTCCCAGACACTACGAACGGCTGGTCCAAGGATACGAAAAAAGTGCACAGGGCATCCGGCGGCCGTGGTGGCAGGTCTTTTTCGGCATTTGGCGATAGTGTTCTCTGTACCTCACTCGGCTTTGTTCCGTCCCAGCGTCGTGGCCGCGCACGCACTGCTTGTCGCGGCGTAGTTCCTGACTGACATCCTGGTCCTGTGACTCGGAATATTTATATTTTCAACGCAGTCCTATCAAGATGCTTGGTTCGGGAAATTGCGAGTCACATCCCCACGTCACCTCATCGTATCCGGGGATTGTCTGTCTCCGAAGGGTTGCTAGTGACAAATCATGATCCACTGATCTACTTGTCACTCAAACGGAGCTGATCCATCGTGATGACAGTTCCTCCAACTTATGTCCCGCCCACTGACATCGCATTTTTATCTCGGTCCGCACATCCATTACACGTTATCGGGATCAGCGTGGGTCTGCATCCATTCCAGGAACGAGCACAAGTCTAAAAATTATGGTGATCCCAGACGCAATGAGATGGAATGGAGCTTACCACAATCACAATCAACTATGTCTGTTGGTTCACGTCATCACCCCCAAGTGCAGGCGGAAATGAGTTGGTGCTGGACACAACTTTTTTTTTCTCTGGGTAGCGCACTAGGCCCGTCTCCATATCAGCCGTCCAAATCTGGTCCTGGCCTCTTTCACAAAGACCACACATACTACCGCTTAACCACGAGTGAATGGGTTCGTTCAGCTTCGTGGAAACCGAAAATATATCAGGCTTCTCATGTGGTATTGTAAGAAGTACATTATTTTGAAAAAAAAAGTGGTCAACCTGGTGAGTAGGCCAAAACTTGAGGTACTAACCACCAGGGTGTCATCCTCGCCAAACCCTTGGCGGAAACCAACAAAGCCGCATCGACATCCTAGGTCCTGAGATTGGCTTCTGATTTCCCACAATCTTCACATTGTCTGATGGAACCTTCCAGGGCCTCCGGAACACAAATCTAATTCCCCGCCGTGCTTCTCTTGCTCCATTCGTTTTTTATTCTCTTGTCGGACGCAACCATCCTTACTGCTGTCCCTTGACGACGCCCGCCTGCATAATTGCGTTCCTGCCTTTCGGTTCCAAGTTGGCGGTCCTGACTCCTAAGCGGCGTCTTGCGGACCGAGACTCCGGTGAAGGATAGGGAGCAAGTCCCTGGTGTCCTGTCCCGTCGTTGCCAGTATTCGTCCACCCGACACAACGGTAACACATGTTTATGCGGCACTGGAAGAACGGTTTGCACGTCGGAGAGCACCGAGGTTCGAAGACAGGAGTAGGGATTCATTCAATGCATACAACCTTGGCCGGCTTCGGAACATGTTGGGGTTAGTGCGCCGCCGGGGAACCAGCCTGACAGTCCCGTCTCAGAGCAGTACGCATGCAACGGCGTAGTTAGCCTGACCTGAGTTCCAATACCTCTGCTAAAGACATTAATATTGCTAGGTGAGTGATTATGGAGGTGAATGTGTCCGCCTAAAGCGACTCCTAGAATTCAAGGCGTCCGGTTCATCATTGTAGTGCAGACATTTCATCTACCCGGACAATACGTACTTATTGACTGGATATATGCAGCATCGATCGGCTTGTCCATGGGGTATTCGGACAATATGTACATCAATTACTCGCGCAGAATACGACAAGTGTATAGAGTAAAATATGAACGGGCGCACAGCACTTGTAGAAATAGGGAGGACATGATGGTAGAGTGCGTAGAGGGTGGGATGCTTTCGGTGAGGAAGATAACCTAGAGATGAGGGATATAGTCAACCCAGGAGATGGTCTGGTGAGCCGAGCAAGGCAGCGCACGCAGGCTGAGGAGCATCAACACTGCGAGCATCACACGACATACAATAGCGAAACAGAACAGAGACGTGATAACCACAAAGTATACTGTCTCGTGATCCATCCCTACATTTGATAATAGTAACAAAATGATAAGGATGGGCGCACTCGCTGTCAACCCGAGAGCTGCAGCACGCCATATTAACAACTCCTTCTCCGTCGGAAATTCATAGTACCATGCAGTCAGGTGTAGTGCACCTAGAACACACCACGCGATCGAAAGGGCAACAGAAAACGCAGCGCTGCTGCTATACTCTTTCTGGATGGCTTTATTGAACATAACCTCCAGTTTGCGTGTTAGATAATAACTATGCTTGAATATCGTTTAGCTACAAAAAGCAGTAAAACAAAATCAAGGAAACGAACTTCTGTGGCCTCCAGGAATGGTTCCTCATCGTCTTTAGTTGACTGCGCCTTCCTTGTACATGGCTGGAAGGGCACGAATAGTCTATAGAGAAAGAAAGGTTGTGGCTTCCATGCTCTCGATCTGCATGATGCATCCCATATCAGCAAGGCGTCACCCGCATTAATGTAATACCTACAATTCCTCTCGCGAATAAACCATTACCTCCTGGCTCTCATAGAGAATATGAGGAGATCCAGCATTGAGCGGCTTGTTCCACCAGAAGAGGAGATAAAATATGGCAATCACAGCCATACAGAGAGTGTCAAGCTCCACGAGTGTAACCGCGAGCCCGATGAAATGGCGGGCAGCAACCTGTAACACGAACCAAAGTAATTGAACAGCGAAAATAGCTTGTGATACAGCATCTGATTTGCTCCTGTCCTTGATTTCGTGCTCTGTGACAAGCGGATTCATGATTTTTCCTTTTTCGCAGAGTTCGAGAAATTCGAGGGCCTAGTCCGCCTGGATCACCTTTATATTTCCTTCTCTATCACAATAAACAAAGCCACCATTTTCTGCGAAATGGCTATGTGTCATGGACCATTTGTATCCTTTCTCTGAAGATCTGGTCAGGCGCAATCAACGAATTATATAAGAGATCGCACTATGAAAATCTATGACTCTTCGATGAGCCATAAACCATTCCTTCGTCGCGGTCCCGAGCAGAAACTCTGGGGCGAGGAAGCCCGAAATGACGTATCCCGCGTGCTCTCCCAAGGTTACTAACGAGTCTTGTCCGGGCTTTGGCACATTAGAATGGACTGTATGCCACAGGCAAATCCCCAAGGTCAGCGCGCAGGTCCCTAATATACTCCAGACGCTACGATACGACCCATCCAGCTCCGGGCAGGTAGAGCTTGTCGTATTGGTGCTAGTTCCCTGGACGACGTGGGAGAGATAGAGCAGGGAAAATAGCAAATGGATCATGGTGGAGAAAAGGGTTGCTTTGAGTCTTCGTTTGCAACCCTCGGACAACATATATAACGAGATCCAGCAGGCGCAAGCGCTCGCTAGCCTCAAGGCCTCATGGTTGACACCGGCATTGTCGTCGTTGTACCTACATGCAATCTTGTGTGTGGAGCGTGACACGCGAAATATGGAAATATTGAACGAACACGGACCCTCAATGAACTGATGTGATCCAGATAGCAGCCATCTGCACAACTTAGCCGCCAATGAACCATCGCGTTAATGCTATTTGGGCAGAGACTTCCTGTGTGCGTGGCATCAGAAAGATAGCATGGAACACGTAAATAAATAGCCTAGATACTGACTTCTAGTGGACTCGAAACCCTCAAGATTCTGCCTCGTTCGGAATAGTTCCTAAAGATAAGCGCCAATAGTAAAAAACAAGACTCGGAAGCGAGCCGGAAGGCTTGAAATACCGTTGAATGAAATCTCACAATCCATGCTGTACCGGGTGGCCGGAGGGACCCACCGTGCCAGAGAGGAGCATAGCTGGGTTGGAAAGTTAGGTTTAGTCGCGTAGCTGAGCTTAGTTGGTCCTTGTCCCTTCTTTCTGTAGAGCGCTGTCATGCGCAGGGGCCACTCCTTCTGTTCCTCTCCTGCCTGGTCCAATGCACGAAACGCACCTTGAAGTCGAGAACTAAGAAGGGCGGGGTGGCTTACAATTACCCAGTAGGCAACGCCTTGCAACCAGCTTCGGGGTGCACACTGTGGTAATGGTATAGAGTCTTGGACCTCGAGCGGCAGAAAGGTTCATCGCGGATGACCGATGATCGATGATCCATGGTTCCTTGGTTCGTGCGGCCCAACTTAGGCTTCTTCTCACTGGACCGCCAAACACCCACGATGATATGATAACCTTGAAACGTGGTCAAGGCTAGTGCTGATCGGAGAATGTAAAATGCGTACGCAAGTAAATTAAGAAGGGACGTTTGTCATCATAAATATAGCACGAAAATGCATAATAGGATATAAGCAACATCTATGATGCATAAGCGGAGACGACGACCTACAGATGAGGAATATATGATGTCCAGAGGACGACCTGGCGAGCAGAGCATGGCAACGAGCGAAGGCTCAAAAGCATCAACACCACGAGCACCACTCGGAAAAAAATGGCGGAATACAATGCAAAATACCATATGCCACAGCCGATCAAGCGATTCGCTTTGTTATCGACGCGCCTCATAAATATCGCAACGACGCTGACCAGTGGACCTCCCGTCAGCCCAAGAGATGCACCACGCCACAAGACCACCTCTGTCTCTGTCGGAAATTCGTAGTTCCATCCGGCCAAGTGCAGTGCGCCTAGCAGACACCACGTAGCGCACATCAGGACAGTCGAGGCATCTTTGTCCTCTACGCCTTTAATTATGCTTATAAACGAGGCCTCCAGTCCTGAGCAACAACCACGCTGGAACGTTCCTCAGTTGCGAGCAGATGACAGTAACGGAAAATGCAAACCTTCTTGACCATTCGAGACGTTTTCTCCTCGTCACCCGGACTATTGGATTTCTGTCTGCAGGAACACCGAGACATCATTTCGTCGAAAACGCCTGGTTGCGGCTTCCATGCATCTGACCTGCATGCCATGTCAACGAGCCTCTGATGGCGGTGAGCACAATAAAACACCTACAACTCTTCTTGCGAGAATACCAGATTGTCCATCATTTCGTGGAAAACATGAGGACATTTAGCACGGTGGCTTGTCCCACCACAAGAGGAGATAAAACACCGCAAGTACAGCCATGCAAACAGTGTCGATTTCCACCAGTGTCACCGCAATACCGATGAAGTGGCGGACAATAACCTGTAGTACGAACCAGAGCAATTGTATGGTGAAGATGGCCTTCGACACAGTGTCCGATTTGCTCCTGTCTTTGATTTCGTCCTCGCTGACAAGCGGATTCATGATTTTGCCTTCTTCGCAGAGCTCGACAAATTTGAGGGCATGAATTACTTCCCGATTCCCTCCCCTCTTACAATAGATAAAACCACCAAATTCTGAGAAATAGCTATGTGTCTCAGACCATTTGTATCCTTTCCCTGAAGACGAGTTCCGAAATATGTCAGGCGGACTCGAGCGACATAAAAAAGACAGCTGGAGAGAACATACCACGAATCTCTATGACACTCTTCTGAACCTGAACCCATTGACCAGCCGCTTTGCCGATCACCCACTCCGGGGCAACAAAGGACAGTACAATGAATTGTGCATGCTTGACCAAGATTTCGATCAACTTCTTTCCAGGTTTCGGAACGTTGAGATGGACCGCATGCCACAAGCAAATCACCAAGGTCATCGCGCAGTTCCCCAGTATACTCCAGATGCTGCGAGATGATCCATTCAGCGACGGGCAGTCAGAACTGTTCGGATCAGTACAGGTTCCAAAGTGGGAGAGGGAGAGTGAAGCAAACAGAAGACGGATCATGGCGGGGCGAAAGCCACCTTGCGCAATTTGGTTTGTTCACAAGCCTCGAGAGGGCCTACTTAACGGTCGCCTTCGTCCATTCCTCGGCTGCCGTGGCTATCATTTACTGGCATTATGGCGAACGGCGGTGTTTATGAAATTTGCGACGTTGCCGTGTCACGCGGAACCCGTATGCTGTATACCACCTTGGATGCAGCGCAGACCTGAAATAAGGAGCATGGTCCCTAAATGCAACCCGATGGTGGCTCAACTGGCGGTAAGTGCGCTATATGGAAAGCAAGTAGACTTTCTTTCCCGGGTGGACTTCAGGGTCGTCGACATCAGAGTATTTCGAACAGGAAGTGAAGACAAGTGACTAGTCGTTAGCTGGGTTGGTGACCTGAAAAGTTCAACAGTGAAATTAGGAGTCAGCAGGGTAACAAGGAAATACGGAGACGAAGAGAACGTCGGTGTACCGTGTGCGACAGATTCGAAATTCTCATGTCTAGCGCCAGTAATGCACAAGAGCAGGAACCGAGTCTCAGGTGCACCATTATGATGGGAAGGAAGCGGTAGGCGCCCATGTTGGCTGACCGCAGGAAAGCACAACATAACCAAATACATATGCATGTACACATTTCTTTCTTGCAACCTAGCCTTTACTTACTTACAAGGCCAAACCAATTCCTCGAACGATTCTCCTGTGGCAGACAGTGATGCAAACTCTTTTCGCTTTCCAATTATAAAACGTTGCAGATCCCTCGCATTAGTCTACATTCTTTCCACCTATGCTTACACTGCGGCACGAACCAGCAACGAGGACGTACTTCACCAACGAGATTTCCTCGACTCTGATATTGGTTTCCCATGCATCCACCATCTCGATAGGACTGGGTTGAATCCCCTCTCCTGCTGCACTAGTGACTCTATGCTGCACTCTCCTAGACGCGCCCCAGATGCCCCTTGTTTGTCCCCTACTTCCTTCGATGCATCATCTTTTTGTTCCGATTTGGTGTTCTTGGGAGTCCTGCGGAGAGGAGCGAGGTGATCTCTGGAAACACGATGCTCTCGTAGACTGGTGCGCTGAGCAGCCACTCATTGGTCAAGATGAATGTTGCCTTGTTCCCGACTTGGCGTGCACGCCGACGTCGAACTCGAAGTCAAGCAGGCAAAACGTCGGCGACTTAGGTTTGCCGAGCGAGGTGTGGTATGACAAGATGTTGAGAAGCAGGCGGGGCATCGGTGGAATGGAAGCGTTCGAGTAACGTGGCTGACGAAGCACCACGGAAGCGCCAAGAGTGACGTGAAACTTTGAAGGGATAGGTCCTAGGGTACATCAGATATGAACTTACAAGGCACGTTGCGAAACTCTGCGAGTGTGAGGCAAACGAGTTGATTGGACGGCACCCAACCTGATGAACGAGAGACTTGACTCGGTGTCCAGAGCTGCGATACCCACTGCCATCGTTGCATCAATGCATCAAATGAACTGGAGCCTAGTGACCATACCGTATAGCCATGTCCATGTCAGAGACATATACATGAGTCGATGCATATATCGCCAGAGCCTTCATCCCTAACTTTTCGCCCAAGGAGTAAACATACGTACAGTAACGTACCTAATAGTCAATCGTAGTAGCGGTGCTGTCACGCCAAGTCCCCTCAGGCTACTCTGTCGACAGCACAAGCCTCAAGGCGCACCTGATGGCTCTGGGGAGGAAAAAAGATGTGCCCAGCCAACGAGAGGATTGCGCAGCCATACGAATGAAATAGAGAGAATTTATTATTTTTTTGAGCGGATTCGCAGGACAACGTGATCACCGTCCAATGAGAGAACTTGCATTTTGGCTCCGCTTCATACTCGATTTGTTTTCTGGATCAACGATGAAGATACTCGGATGTACTGATAGACTGATGACCTCACCGTCTAGATCCCATCCGGTACGATTCATGTTGCAAGCTCGGACCGGATAAAGATTCCATTCAATAAATACCCGCCAGCTCTGCGTGCTCTACTCCACCTCCACCTACCTCCCTCCATTATGATCTCAGTTGGAAAGCTGCTGCAAGCTGCGGTTGTATCTATCGCAGCACTTGGACTCTGGAAGTGCTTCCACTTCGTGTACCATGAATTTACGTCTCCCTTACGTCGCCTACGTGGCCCAAAAGGAACAAGTTGGATTTATGGCAACATGCTGGAGATTTGGGGTGCCGTGCGTCACCGACTCCATGGCAGCTTTTGACTCCACCGTTAATCACATCATTTTTGCTCGTTTCTAGGAACACTCTGTGCTTCACGAGAAATGGGTGAAACAGTACGGGAGTACCATGACGTATAAAAGTTTCTTCTTCGTACGTCACTCGCTCGACCTTATTCTCTGTATGAATCATCGTGCCATGGTACCTAGAGCAACCGCTTGTTTACTATGGACACGAAAGCTCTCAACCATGTCCTTACCCACAGCAATGACTACCAGAAGACCCCACAGAGCAGGTACAATTTGTCCCAGATCCTTGGTAAAGGTGGGTGGTTTCCCTTCCTTGGTTTCATTTTCCTGAGCATCGTAGGTGTGCTTATTGTCGAAGGAAATCAGCACCGCCAACAGGTTGGAATTCACTTTTCTGTCTTTGTCCATGCTCACAAACCCGTTAATTTAACAGAGGCATATCATGGTGATTATCCTTGCAAGCACATGTCATCCGTGATATTGACATCATTTAGAACCCTGCATTTGGTCCGGCACAAATTCGGGGATTGACCGAAATCTTCCATGTAAAAGCCATCCGAGTATGTGATATCTCACTCCCTTCCACTCGTTTTACCTACTGTAAGCAACACAGCTTCGTGACGTCTTATTGTATGAGATCACCAAAGATCCTGCTGGAACAAGCACTGCTACGCGTCTTGATATCATACCATGGCTGAGCAGAATGACACTCGACGTCATTGGTCTTGCAGGTGCGCTCTTTACACCTCGTCTTGATTTACTTCAGGATAACCACCTATGTTAGGTTTCAATTATAATTTTGATGCCCTCAACGTTAACGAGAAAAAAAATGAGCTGCATCAGGCCTTTTCAACCATGGTGGGGAGCAATCAGGGATCGAGCATCCTCCCACTTTTGCAAGCGTGGTTCCCGCCTTTCCGACTCATCGTCAGTTCCCTCTTTTCCAAGAGAATAAGTGTCCATCTTATGTGTGATAGCCTAGCGTTCGCGCTCGCGAACACCAGTCTGCGCAACGCACGATGGCACGCATCGGCAAAGAGCTGTTATCGGATGCCAAAGCGGCCGCTCGGGCGAGTGCGACAGAAAAAGGTGAAATAGAAAAGAACAACTTGCAGGGTCGGGATTTGTTGTCACTACTGGTCAAGGCGAACATGGCGACCGACATTCCCGAGAGCCAAGCATTGTCCGATAAAGATGTGTTGGCGCGTGCGTTCAACCCCCATTCGCTATTTGAGTACTAGTACCAACCTGTGCACTTCGGCAGAGGTCCCTACGTTCTTGGTTGCTGGTCATGAAACTACAAGGTATGATACCAGATTTCAACGTGGAACGTTATGGTTGAACAAGAATGGAATAGCACTGCAACTACTTGGGCACTCTACGCGATGACAAAGAAACCTGAAATTCAGACCAAACTCCGAGAGGAGCTGCTTTCTGTTGATACGGAAACTCCAACAATGGACGAACTGATGGCACTTCCTTACCTGGATGCGGTCGTGAGGGAGACTCTCCGTGTGCACGCACCCGTTCCAAGTACTGTCCGTATCGCAATGAAGGACGACGTCATTCCGGTTGACAAGCCATACAAGGACAAGTACGGTGTTGCCCACGACTCTATCAGGTACGCTTGGCATGTCTCATGGCCTTAAATGCGAAGCACGTCTGACTGCTCTCCCATCAGCATTAGCAAAGGCGACGCGATTTTTATCCCGATCTTAGCAATCAACCGATCGCAGGACCTGTGGGGACCTGATGCACACGAGTTCAAGTACGCCCTTTCGCTCTAGCCTGCCAGGGTTTTCTCTCTGACGTGCTGTACTGGTGATTGTAGGCCAGAACGATGGGAAAACGTTCCGGAGGCTGTTTCGCACATTCCGGGCGTGTGGGGCCACCTGCTCAGCTTCCTCGGCGGCCCAAGGGCATGCATCGGATACCGGTTCTCCCTTGTCGAGTAAGTCCAATGCCCCATCTACGAGTTGATTCCGCTGACCCGAATGCATTGCAGAATGAAAGCGCTTCTCTTTACGCTCATTCGCTCATTCGAATTCGAGCTTGCCGTGCCCATCAGCGAGATCGACAAAAAGACGTCCATCGTGCAGAGTCCCGTTTTGCACGGCGATCTGACCAACAAAGCTCAGCTTCCGTTGTTGCTCAAGCCGTACAAGCAAGCCTGAGATCTCGGGTACAAGTAAATTTACAGTAAAAGGTTCTGTACATGTAGGTGATGAATGCTAGATGCCCGTAATACTGTGGTGTCCGGCAATGGGTATTTATTTTAAAATCTCCGGTCGGACGGCAGTTCTGACAAGTGATTCCGCGCTAATTACCAAGTACCGTATACGTAATTTCCTTTTTTTTTTGCTCGCATTCCAAATTCTGATTGGACTCGGAGGTAAGGCACTCTTGAGGCACTGTGTGAGTGCGAAAGATGGTAACTTGCTGGAGAGCATATGAAGACCTGAAGCTTTCAGCTTGAAGTTTGCGCCACATGCCAGTGAATCATGACATGATGTCTAGTAGTAGGGCCTGAGACTCTCACTGGTTGAGCCTCTTACTTACAGCACAAGCCCCAAGGTGACTTGATCGACACGTTGTCTCCGCCGGACGGAAAAGGTCAGGTGAGAGAGTGCGCAGCTGGCCTGAGAGAGTGCATACGTATGACTAACGGCAGGACGATTGCCAGTGGTGGCCTACACATGATTCCATCCGGTCAAGTTGTAAGCTCGGACCGGAGAAAGATCCCATCCGATAAATACCTTCCAGTGACAACACACCGGCATTTCTTGAACTCTTACTCCTCCGCCCTCCCACCTCCATCATGATTCCAGTGGGAAAGCTGGTGCTAGCTGCGGTTGCCTCTATCGCCGCATTTGGACTCTGGAAGTGCTTTCAGTTCGTGTACCATGAATTTACATCCCCTTTGAGTCGCCTACGTGGTCCCAAGGGAACGGGTTGGATTTATGGCAACATGCTGCAAATTTGGGATGCCGTGCGTGTCACCCCTTCGTGTTTTGACTCGACTAACATCATTTTGCTCCTTTATAGGAAAACTCTGTGCTTCATGAGGAATGGGTAAAACTGTACGGAAGTACCATGAAGTATAAGGGTTTCTTCTTCGTACGTCGCTCTCTAGATTCTATCCTATACACTGAATCATGATATGATGACCCTAGAGCAGTCGCCTGTTTACTATGGACACGAAGGCTATCAACCATGTCCTAACCCACAGTGGTGACTACCAGAAGCCCGCCCAGGTCAGGTACAGTTTGTCCCAGATCCTTGGTACAGGTGAGTGATTCCCCTATCCTGGCTTCATTTACCTGAGTATCGTAGGTGTGCTTTTCGTCGAAGGGAATCAGCACCGTCAACAGGTTAGAATCAATTTCTCTTATTGTCCAATGCTCACAAACCCTTTGTTTCAAACAGAGGCATATCATGGTGATTATATCTTTCCAAGCACGCGTCATTCGTGCGATTGACATCATTTAGAACCCTGCATTCGGTCCGGCACAAATTCGAGAACTTACCGAAATCTTCCTTGCAAAAGCCATCCAAGTATGTGATATCTTACTCCTTCCACCCATTTTACTTACTCTAAGCAATATAGCTTCGTGACGTCTTATCGCACGAGATCGCCAAAGATCCTGCTGAAACTAGCACTGCCACCCGTCTTGATATCATGCCATGGCTGAGCAGAATGACACTTGACGTCATTGGTCTCGCAGGTGCGTTCTCACCTCATTTTGATCTACTTCAGGACATTGACCACCCATATTAGGCTTCAATTATAACTTTGATGCCCTCAACGTGAACCAGAAACAAAATGAACTGCATCAGGCTTTTTCAACCATGACAGGGAGCACTCGGGGACTGAGCATCCTCCCACTTTTGCAAGCGCGGTTCCCGCCTCTCCGTCTCATCGTCAGTTCCCTCTTTTTCCAAAGTAAGATGTATGTATTCATCTTCTATGTGGTAGCCTAGCGCTCGCGCTCGCGAACTCAAGTCTGCGCAACGCACGATGGCACGCATCGGCAAAGAGCTGTTATCGGATGCCAAAGCGGCCGCTCGGGCGAGTGCGACAGAAAAAGGTGAAATAGAAAAGAACAACTTGCAGGGTCGAGATTTGCTGTCACTGCTGGTCAAGGCAAACATGGCGACCGACATTCCCAAGAGCCAAGTATTGTCTGATGAAGATGTGTTGGCGCGTGCGTTCAACCCCCAT
>JBBPOJ010000516.1:0-25292 GCA_038091395.1 Leccinum rimulosum
CACAACAAGACAAGGCCAAGTTTGCGCGGCTCTTCCAGGGTTGTGGGCCAGTCAACGGTCTTCTAAGTGGTATGCCTATGTTTTCTTGGCTCGGGTCCGGAGCTGACGCAGGCCTCGGAAAAAGGTGACAAAGCCCGCGACACGTTCTTCAAGTCCAAGCTTCCCGTCGACAAACTCGCCGAGATATGGTGTGTATATCTTCTGGCTTGACCATTTTGTTGTTTTTCAATCACTTTTGTAGGTCTTTGGCAGACACGCAAGATCGCGGCGTGCTCGACTTGGCCGACTTTACGATAGCTATGTACCTAATTCAAGCAAGCATGTCCAACCAGCTATCCTTCATTCCTACTTTGCTCCCTCCAGGTTTGTATGAACAAGCAGACGGAGCTGCCATAGCTGCGCACGCAACCGGCAGTAGCGCTCATGCCTCGAGCCCCGCAGCAACATCATTTCCCGCACCCCCCAAGCAACTACATGTACAGACAAATTTCACAGGTCAATCAAATTTAGCACCCACACTTCCCTCTCGCCGCACAGTGACACGTGCACAGACAGCTGCTGCCCCACCTTTTCCTGGCGTGTCTTCTCAAGCTGCGACGCACTGGGATGTAACCTCTGTCGAGAAGGCCAGCGCAGACCGTCTCTTTGACACTCTAGACCCGCAGAAACGGGGATATATCGAGGGGGATGTTGCAGTTCCCTTCATGTTACAGTCTAAGTTGCCCGAGGATGTCCTCGCTCAAATTTGGTGCGTGTCGTTGTCCCGTGGTCCTTGGGATGCAACTTGACACCTTTTAAGGGATCTTGCCAACATTAACAACGATGGCCGCCTGACACGGGACGGTTTTGCGATAGCGATGCATCTGATTCAAAGCGAATTATCGGGCAAGGAAGTCCCGGCTGTGCTTCCAGCCACCCTCACCCCACCTTCCATGCGAGCAAACGGTCCTACTTCGCCGTTTACTACCACGTCCCCTACTCATCCAAATGAAACAATCCGTGATCTCCTGTGGGACGATTCTCCTCCGACGTCAACTGTGACTACACAACCTCAGCACAACGTGCTTCAACCTCAGGCGACTGGGCCTGTACCCTCTGTGATGACTCCACCTTTCTCATACCACCCAACTCAAGCGCCAGAGGATCCCTTCGGTTCAGCAACTCACAATTGTGCGTTCCTGTGTATGTCTTTCTTTCGGATGCCTGATCCATGCTTCGCCGCTTAGCATTTCATAAGGATCTTCTTGGAGATGATGATGAGACACATTCACATGCGCCACTACATGATCAATCTGCGGAGATCGGAAATTTCCAGAACCAGGTCAATTCGACCAGCAGGTCGCTCCAGAGCGCAAAGGCCGAGCGAGAAACCTTGGAAGCTACGCTCGCTAATCAAGCGGCTCAGTTCTCTGCTTTGCAGACACTGTTCGCATCTGTCAAAGCTTCCTTTGAGGTGGAGACGAACCTACTGAACACGCTCAAGGAACAACATGCCAACCAGAATGCGGAGATCCAGAAAGTGAGAGAGGAGATCATTAGGAGTGAGAGCGACCTCAGTGCAATTCGGGTGGAGATAGTGGACATCGAGGGAGCGTTCTTGCGCGATGAGGATGTTCGCGACCTCCATCGTCGTATGGCTGAGGTGACCACGCAAATCACAACGGTGAGGCAGGAGGTCGAGAAAGCCAAGAAGGACGCCAAACAACAAAAAGGTCTTCTCGCGATTGCCCGGAAACAGCTCGCTTCAAAAGAATCGGAGAACGTTAAAGTCGACCACAAGCTCGAAGAAGCACAAGAAGATCTTACTTGGCTGAAAATCTTTCAAGATCTTCGGCAACACTTCATCGAGAAGCTGGAACAGGGGGGCGATGAAGCGAAGGACGCGAAGAACCACGATGCGGCGATCAGATTTTACTCAAGCGTACTTTCGCTTGACCCGGAAAACATCACCAACATCATAGTCAAATGCTGCAAGGCGCGAGTAGGGTATTTGGAGGACAAACTAAACAATGCCACTTTGGTATGGATTGAGTCATGCGTCTCATCATGTTGATGGCATTGACGGTACGATCAGTTTATTGAACGCAACCCGTTGTCCTACGGAGGATACAAAAGAAAACATGCCGTATTGCATAGCATGGGGCGCTACGAGGATGCTTTCAATGCATTCGAGATGATGATGTCCAGCATGGAGATATCACCTGACCCACAAATTCGGGGTGAGTCTGTCTTGTTCATATTGCACAGACAACATGGGTTGATTTTATGTTGATAATAGACCTCCGGAGAGGATACATCGATACCACGCCACTGATCCGCAAGGTCGTCGAGGAGACCATCCATGACATACCCCGCGCACTCATTGACACTACCACTGGTCGTCTCTACGACAAAACACAGCAGGCAGCAGCATTCGAACAGCTCCCCATTTTCCATGAGATGCGGTCTTCCATGACTACTCATCATCGGCTCGACTGTGTGCGCATAACGAAGGAGGTGGAGAAGTTTTATGAATATGTGATGTTCTCGCATAGGTGGCAGCCACCCGAGCCATCGTTTCAAATGATCGAGAATGCCCCGATCTATGGGCTACCCACATCCCCAACGATTGAGAAACTCATCAACTTCTGCAAGCTTGTGCAGTCCCGCCATTTGAGATGGGCATGGAGCGACACATGCTGTGTTAACCAGAGCGACAAGGGAGTTCAGCAAGAATCCGTTGTTGCCATGTTTCAGTGGTACTGTCGTGCGGCACTGACGATCGTCCATCTTGTCGGTGTTTTCTCAGGTAAACAGGAGCCTGGGTCTCTGTGGAAGAGCATCTGGAACACGCGCGGGTGGACATACCAGGAATATGTCGCTTCGAGGGTCATCCAATTTTATACAGAGGATTGGAAGCCGTACCTCGGTCTGGAGATATTCAATCACAAGGAATTCCCTATCATCCTCGCAGAGATGGAACAGGCCACAAAGTTTGCCACTCAGGCCCTCGCAACGCTTCAGCCAGGGCTGACGAGGGTGCGCGAGAAACTCTATCTTGCTTCGAAGCGCGCAACGACGCGGAGGGAAGATACCGCGTACTGTCTGTTTGGTATCTTCAAGGTCGCTCTTCCTGTCATATACGGTGAGGGTAACCAAGCAGTCGGACGACTCTTGGAACACATCCTCACGCGGTCGGACAACGCCACCATTCTCGCTTGGACTGGGAATTCGGGTAGCAATCACAGCTATCTCCCTTTCGATCTTACTGTTTACGATCAAGTTGTTCCGCCACATGTTCCGCAACCTGTCAAGACCGCCGAGATGGATCAGATTATCACGGCATTACACTCATCATTCCCTGACCCTTCCCCGATTGTTCAATTATATGAACGGCTCCTCGGTGTTCCCTCACTGTCCATTGTTTCCGGTCGACTGAAACTTCCTGGTCTCGTTATCCGTGTCACCAACATCACTCCTCTCCCTGCATCCGAATCTGACTCGAGCCTTCATGTTTACCATGCCACAACTCGGATTCTGGGTGAGGTACGGATTGAAACCAAGGACGATTCGCTTGCAATGCAGCATTTAGTTCTCGTTCATCCGTGGATTAGCTCCTTGATTGACGAGGATTTTGATGGCGATATTCCTCTGTTTGATTTGCCTAAGCGCGCATTCCGGCTCGTCGTCCGACTCAGGCAGCCATTCGGCGCACTGCTACTCGCCTCGCAGGGCCGCGTGCAATACAAACGTGTCGCGACGGACAGTTTTATCAGGGTCCAGATTCGGGGAGAAATACCGTTGAATGAATTGGTTCACAGTGTTCGCATGGTCGAGGTACAGTAATGGTGGATTGTCGGCTCTGGTCAATTATTGGACGATGCTCTTTGTCATTTCCTCCCTCCAGACCGCATCTACTACATGATTGCCTTCTTTATATATTCCTCTCGTCTGGCTGCCGCCATTGACTACTTGTCGATCAACTTGAAGGAGATAGTCTCGAAACCCGACGTTCTGTTTAAAGGGTCCAGGAACACGCGTGACTCGATGGTATAAGTAGTCCTCGACTGAAAGTCTCCAGACGTTTTGGTGATCGGAAGATCCCGAGGTTACTGAGGGCAACACCAAAACGGATGTTGGCTTCCGGTCATTCCGGTCACTTTTCCTGCACAGTAACCTCCTGCGTACGTCCCACTCTAAGTCAAAGTCCGAGACCACGGGCCTTACGATTATACCATAATCGGAGATTGGTGAATGGACGTGCACAACCGATCTCCCAAAACTCATTGAGATTCGTACCATTGTAAGTCGGAACGGCGTTCCAATGCCGGCCGGAAGAAAGAGTGTGACTAAGTTATCTATTACTACTCTAGCCAGATCTTACCGCACTTGAATACTGCAGTATGGCAAGCCCTGCATAGACTGGTGACAAGCCATTAACTAGCAAGCGTCGCGAATCCAATTCGTGGTGACTCGCTACTGAAGTTGAACACGGTATAAAAATGCTGGAGAAAAATGGTCCCCAGTATCCAGGAATTATAAACTGGTCGGGTTCAACAGTCAGCATCATCATCTGAAAACGCAAGAGGAGATGTTGAATAGGAGAATCTCACCTTCATTCTCCTCAGAAGCCGAAATCCCACTGAAACAATCGCTCGAGCCTTCCTTAACCCGCCCTAGCCTCAGGGTGTTGGCAGGCACTAAATACGGCTTCCCACCAATGGTAAAAGTCACGGAAGGAAAGGAATTGCATGGGACTAGAGGCAGTCAATCAAAAGTTTAAAGTATCAACGTCGATTGAATCTCACAGGTGTAGTAACCATTCTCGAAGGCCTTACCACCCTCTGCCTGGTGCATAGCCAAAACTCGCGACGGATCACCCCAAAGTAAGTGAGAACCAGTGTCGAGGACGGCGGGTACATCTGTCAGAACTATATTGTCATTGACTTTAATATTATCTATCTTCAGTTGCCAGTATTCCTGAAAGGATCTTGTAAGTATGCATCCATTACCACCCGGCGTTTACGCTTACCGGATTTATTACAGGAGTAAAGGCGAGGCTGCTATCAATGTAAAGTGCCTCGTTCATTCCGCCGACATACAGCTCGCCTCCAGGATCTGTGAGCTTGAGTGAAAACACAGGTTGAGGCAGCTTTCCTTCACTGAAGAGTGTATGAAGCAGGGGGCTCTGACCCTGAAATTTTGAGGGAGACGGGAATGCCATTCCCAATATACCATCCGGAGAAAAACGAGATGCTGCCAACTGAGAAGAGTATCTTGTTGCAGAACCGATGGTCTGAGTGTCTGCCTACTCATTGGTCAGACTCAACGATCATGTTCGCAAATAGTGAAAAATATACGGTGAAACCACCAAAGGTTACATTGTCCATGTATAGTTTACCTGCGGCAATCGCACCATCCGCAAATTCTGCACGAAAATACTCATTGAGGGCCTTGGCAGTTCTGGACGAAGCGGTATTCCAGAGGTTACGGTGGCTTCTGCAGTTCTTATCACCGTTTGATGCTGGAATAAAGAAGTAGCTGGATCGAATAAGACCAGAGAGAGGATGGTACCGACGGAAAACACTTGCCTACAACCGGTGTCGATCAGGACTAAAGTGGCGACTAGAGTGAATGGGTGTCACGAAATGCACGGACATTGAACTTACCAGTGAAGGATTTAGGGGGAGTGCCGATGAAAATGGTCGCATACCATTCAGGAATCTTATGGTACAAACGAACGCCAGGTTCGCAACTCATATCAGAGCCAGCTTGACTGCTCATGGCGCACCCCCGTTTCAAAGCAGAAGAACGTAGCGTTCCCGTGTTCCTTTCAAAACTTTCCACGCCATGAATGAGCAAAAACGATGTCCTAGTCTGGCATCACAGGACGACATACGCGGTATTTGATCCAACCTGAGTTTCGAGCATATTAATATCAAAGGTGTTCTTCGCGTACGACGAAGAGTGTTTGGCCAGTGGTATGGCCATGCCCGGGCCATTACTTGCCCTTCTAGAATCAGGTGTTGGGGCGGCCAAAACAGCCATTGTGACCGCAATGGTTGTAATAGCCTTGAAGAGCATCTTGGAGGAGCAGAAGTGACACCAGCGAGTATTTATATGCCCTTCAAGTTGAGTTTCAAATATCGGAATCCATCTGCCAGGATGTAACCTGATGAAAAGGGTGAAACTGAAGTTTCCATTACGTACCATTTCTTATGTCGATAATGTCGATAAAGTGCGTCCGCAGATCGGCGCCGATGATCAGCCAAAGTTGCTGTCGTGTACTGGTGTCACCAGTGGTAACACAAAGTAGTATCATGATGCGCTGCTTCCTGCTCCGAGTCCACTCGTGGTCACTGCTAGTGCAGTGTGTTCGAGCCTGCAGAGGCGGAGTCGTTCATCAGAGTCAAACAATTATGGCAAGCTGGCAAGCAGAGTGAAACCGCTAACTTCGCACTATTATGTAGACTGGAGCGACCGGAGGTGACCGAATGAGCGAACATGGGAGGAAGAGATGCTACTATTAATTCCTCAATTGACTGAGCGTTCTGCGCACGGGCCTTATTCTTCCGACCGGGTGGTTTAAATTTCGCAGCGAGCTCCCATGCTCGCTCATTCAGCCACATGCTCGCTCCATTCTAATTTGGCGCTTGTGCCGCCCATCGTGCATGTGGACGTCTCCGGCAAGAGCCCCGCCGGCCTCGCAATTTGAGTCAAGAGAGAGAAAGGTGGATTTCCCGCTCCCATGTACCACGACCGAACCTGGCTCGAGCAGAGTCTCAGGTAAGAACGCGGAGAGGGGTGGTCGATGGATGATCCAAGTGGTGCGGCCCCGAGGATGGATAGTTGGGACAGTGGTATCGTTGGCGCCAACCTGAGATTGAATAAGACGTTGGCGAGCGGGGCCGCCAGGATTGGCCGCCCCCTCACCCTCGATGACTTCCATATCCTTCTCCGTGAGTCCCTAACAACTCATCTCTTCCTACTCGTAATCTGGCTTGGTAAGCCTGCTCCCTGTCTCTCACCCTCCTTGCCCCTTCCTGCCTTCGGCGCCGAACATCTTGGATCCGTTGCCTAGCAAGGACTCGGACTTCATTGGCTATTTACAGGTGTTGATGCCTAGTCGCTCGTTTGGGGAGTGGGGGTGGCTGATTAGATGGTCCTGGCGATCAAGGGTATGTAGTCCGAGGTGAATGGTGGATCGATGAAGTCCAGCTGAGCGCTTTCGAAGATAGTAGACAGAGGGAAAGTGATGCGGGCGCCGCCGACAACAACGTGCGTGTCGAAGGAAGCCTTGATGAGCGGCCGTGATGTCCCGGGCCGTCCGTTTCGTCTTCCTCGCCGACCTCCCCGTCCGTTCCCATCTCCGTGAGTCCTGTTTCCTCCAACTCGCAGCCGTTCCTGATGCGCTAGCTCCCTGTTCCTCTCCCATCCTACCCTCTCCTGCCTTCTTTTCTGTGCTTCGTGGATCCTCTGCCCGGAGAGGACTTCATTCGACGGGTATGTGGTCCCCATAGAACTGAGTCAATTTGGGTTGAGCATGATTCAGATAAGATACAGAAACCATACTGTCTGACCTCCGAGAGGATCGTTCGTATTGAATGCTCGGGCTATTGTGGTGTATGCGGCTGGCTGCGGTGGGAGCTCCCGGCTATTATGTCGCATGCATAACTGATGACCATACTAGGGCTTCAACAGATCCTGCGTTACGAAGGTAGGGATGGGAATTGTCCTAGTCGCATCAATCATATTGAAGTCGTCGCCGACGCGACGGAAGTTGGGGTGGGACCTTGCCCTGGCTGGATGATCAGTTCGAGCGGTTGGCCAATTGTTGGAGGTAGGAAATCCCGGCTGTGCTGCCAGCCACCCTCATACCACCCTCCATGCGAGCAAGCAGTCCTACTTCGCCGTTTACTACCACGTCTCCTACTCATCCAAATGAAACAATCTGTGATCTCCTGTGGGACGATTCTCTTCCGACATCAACTGTGACCACTCAACCTCAGCACAACGTGCTTCAACCTCAGGCGACTGGGCCTGTACCCTCGGCGATCACTCCACCTTTGTCATACCATCCAACTCAAGCGCCAGAGGATCCCTTCGGTTCAGCAACTCACAATCGTGCGTTCCTGTGTATTCTCTTTCTTTCGGATGGCTCATCCATGCCTCGCCGTTTAGCATTTCACAAGGATCTTCTCGGAGATGATGACAAAACACATTCACATGCGCCACTACATGATCGATCTGTGGAGATAGGAAATCTCCAGAACCAGGTCAATTCGACTAGCAGGTCGCTCCAGATCGCACAGTCCGAGCGACTAGCCGACGAAAGGAAGGTACTTCAGGAACCAAGTAACAAAAGCTGCACCTCCCATGACATGAATCTAACTGAAATCAATGATGAAGATGACATTGTATATTCGGTCGCGTTTCTTGCTGACAGGAAGTTGTCGACCAACGAGTGACTTATTGCTCAATTAGATAGGATTCTTATCGATACAATTGCAACTCGAGCTTTCGAACCACCGGATGTCATTGTCCTCCGTTACCTGCTCTCCCTGCTCGCTGCCTTCTCTGTGGTGAGCATGATAAAGTCCAACATGTGCTCTTGCCTGGAGTGTGACAGCATGCGGTCTCTGTTGCTCATTCGTCGTCAAACAACAGGCGTTTCGAATAGCATTGTTGTAGTTCCTCCTTCCGGCGTTCCGGTTGGCTTCCGGTTATTCCGGTCTCTTGTCCTGCACAGTGGCCTCCTGCGTACGTCCCACTCCAAGTCAAAGTCACGGGCCTTACGATTGTACCATAATTAGAGATTGGCGAATGGACGTGCACAACTTGAACCGATCTCCCAAAACTCATTGAGATTCGTACCGTGGTAAGTCGGAACGGCGTTCCGACCGGAAAAAAAGAGTGTGACTAAGTTAAGTAAATACTGCAGTATGGCAAGCTGGTGACAAGCCATCAACTAGCAAGCGTCGCGAATCCAATTCGTGGTGACTCGCTGCTGAAATCGAACACGGTATAGAAGTGCTGCAGAAAAATGGTCCCGAGATTCCAGGAATCTGGTCGGGTCCAACAGTCAGCATCATCATCTGAAAACGCAAGAGGAGATGTTGAATAGGAAAATCTCACCTTCATTCTCTCCAGCAGCCACAATCCCACTGAAACAATCGCTCGACCCTTTCTTAACCTGCCGCAACTTCAGGATGTTGGCAGGCACTAAATACGGCTTCCCACCAATGGTAAAAGTCACGGAAGGAAAGGGATTGCATGGGACTTAGTAGAGGCAGTCAATCAAAAGTTTAAAGTATCAACGTCGATCGAATCTCACAGGTGTAATAACCATTCTCGAAGGCCTTACCACCCTCTGCCTGGTGCAGAACCAAAACTCGCGTCGGATCACCCCAAAGTAAGTGGGCACCAGTGTCGAGGATGGCGGGTACATCTGTCAGAACAATCCTGTCATTGACTTTAATGTTATCTATCTTCAGTTGCCAGTATTTCTGAAGGCATCTTGTAAGTATGCATCCATTACCACCCGGCGTCTACGCTTACCAGATTTGTTACAGGAGTAAAGGCGAGGCTGCTATCAATGTAAAGTGCCTCGTTCATTCCGCCGACATACAGCTCGCCTCCAGAATCTGTGAGCTTGAGTGAAAACATAGGTTGAGGCAGCTTTCCTTCACTGAAGAGTGTGTGAAGCAGAGGGCCCTGATCCTGAAAATCTGAGAGAGACGGGAATGCCATTCCCAATATACCATCCGGAGAAAAACTAGATGCTGCCAACTGAGAAGAGTATGTTGTTGCACAACCGATGGTCTGAGTGTCTGCCTACTCATTGGTCAGAAACGATCATGCTCGCAAATAGTGAAAAACACACGGTGAAACCAGCAAAGGTTACATTGTCCATGTATAGTTTACCTGTGGCAATCGCACCATCCTCAAATACTGCACGAAGATCCCAATTGAGGGCCTTGGCAGTTCTGGACGAATCGGTATTCCAGAGGTTACGGTGGCTTCTACAGTTCTTATCACCGTTTGATGCTGGAACAAAGATCGCGCTGGGTCGAATGAGACCAGAGAGAGGATGGCACCGACGGAAAACACTTGCCTGGAACCGGTGTAGATCAGGACTAAAGTGGCGACTAGAGTGAATGGGTGCCACGGAATGCACGGACATTGAACTTACCATTGAAGGATTTGGGGGGAGTGCCGATGAAAATGGTCGCATACCATTCATCAGTCTTGTGGTACAAACGAACGCCAGGTTCACAACTCATATCAAAGCGAGCTTGACTGCTCATGGCGCACCCCCGTTTTAAAGCAGAGGAACGCCGCGTTCCCGTGTTCCTTTCAAAACTTTCCACGCCATGAATGAGCAAAAACAATGTCCTAGTCCATCACAGGACGACATACGCGATATTTGATCCAACCTGAGTTTCGAGCAGATTAGTACCGAAAGTGTTCTTCGCGTTCAACGACGAAGAGTGTTTGGTCAGTGGTATGGCCATGCCCGGGCCATTACTTGCCCTTCTAGAATCAGGTGTTGGGGCGGCCAAAACAACCACTGTGATCGCAATGGTTATAATAGCCTTGAAGAGCATTTTGGAGGAGCAGAAATACCAGCGAGTACTTACATGCCCTTGACTTTAAAATATCGGAATCATCAGGATGTAACCTGATGAAAAGGGTGAAACTGATGAAGTTTCCACTACGTACCGTTTCTTATGTCGATAATGTCGATGAGGTGCGTCCGCAGATCGCCGCCGATGATCAGCCAAAGTTGCTGCCGTGTACTGGTGTCACCAGTGGTAACACAACTTGAGACTCGTATGCGGCGGCGCTGCCAGTGCTTACTGCTCCACTCGCGGTCACTGCTAGTGCAGTGTGTTCGAGCCTGCAGAGGCGGAGTCGTTCATCAGAGTCAAACAATTATGGCAAAAAAAATTAAAGCTGGCAAACAGAGTGAAACCGCTAACTTCGCACTATGATGTAGACTGGAGCAAGACTGGAGCGACCGGACTCAGTGGTCGCTAGTCCTTTTGCTGACTAAGTGTCTCGCCTCGTACTTTGAAATATAACACGGACAAACAACGCCAAACTCGGAGAGACTTCGTAGTAGAAGTTTGTAGTAGTACGTCCTGATCCTGTGCGTTCTCTGTGGTGAGCATGATAAAGTCCAACATGTGCTCTTGTCTGGAGTGTGATAGCATGCGGTCTCTGTTGCTTATTCATCATCAAACAACAGTTGCAAAAACGATACGACAGCCTGATGATGGAGTCATTGAAACGGTTCTACTTACTGTAGTAGTTGAAACAGAAGATCAATTTATCATACCTCAAGTGGTTTCCAGAACCCACACACCAAACTTGAAATGGACAGGAAATATTTCTACCTATTATGGGTCCTTAAGGTAGTCTGTACACTTTCCAAATACCACTGGCACGATCCCATGATATGAAACTGAACTAGTTTCCAGCACCCTCGGAGCATCTCAAAATTTCCTTCCCAAAATTTCCTTGATGGTTCTTCGTAATCTGTTCCAGCGACCTCGGTTTACGACCTCCGGTCTGTCCGAGTAAAACAGACAAATCAAAGGACTCCAAGCCTTCAATTTGAAGTCGTCATACGGCCCCACGACACGAGCGAAAAAGGTAGCAACGGCCGGAATATCCACTTCCTCGATGACGGAGTCCATCACGTTGATGTAGAAATTTCCTGGAAACTTTTTTAACCTGGAGTCCAAGTCCGTGCCAGCTATTGACTGAGTTGCTGCTTCGGTAGTGCTGTGGGACGTGCGGATGACGAGGCCAACGTGATTGAGTAGCGGGCATTTCAGAAGAAGCTGCTGTAGACCGTCCAGTGTGATCAACCCATCAACCAATCCAGGACGGTTCCAACCTGTTGTCTCATTGATAGAGAGGCATTCCAGGAAAGGCCATGCCGATGCCAGCTCCACGAGTGCGTCATCAATAAGGTGTATATGAGCCAGAACATCGAGTTCTACATGACGGATGTTGGTGAACACCGTGATTGGCCGCAGGTCCTCGAAGGTAAGACTGCGTTCCGAGGCCCAGCTACGAGTTTGCATGTCAGACTGACCACTGGCAAGCAAGACTCCACTGCAGTCCCAATTTTCAGCTATTTGCAAGACACTGACGTCGGCAAGACGAATTGACTGCAGGTTATTGATGGAACCATCGGGATGGTTTTGACAGGTTTTCTGAACGGCTGAAAAAAACGGTCCAATGTTCTTGGAGCGACACCCGTTGGCATGTACAACGAGCCGCTTGACGGCAGGAAGTTCGACTTGGGCGAGGAACTTTGAGGCTAATTTCAAAGATCGACAGTGGTGGAACTGCAAGTTCTTCAAGTCCCGGAATACGAGGACTGAGCGTTCTGAACCGAGAGCAGCGACAATATTTTCTGCATTGCTCAGTGCAAAGGCGAGCTTTATAAAGGAAGGTAGCTGAGAGAGATGTCTCAGATCGTCCGTCTCCAGTTTGATATTGGGACAGTCCAGGACTCGAAGGTTTCTCCATGGCCAGGTATATACATTGCTAGTGCTTGGGCGGGGCTTGGGCCAGATGTCGATTCCACTGCCCTTCAGAGTAATCTTGGTCAGGTTCGGATATAGTTTGGACATCGGCGCGATATAGCCCCGAATGGAGCGTGGCTCTTCTGGAATTGTGATGGTCGTGATGCTAATGGAATCCAAAGATGCAATGTGCTGATGGTGTAGCCAAGCCGAAATTCCAACAGGGTGAAATAAATTCAACTCCCGGAGATTGGGAAAGAGTAGATCCTGCCCGAATATGTTTTCCGGCACGGACTGCGGAGCAAATCCCCTATCGTCTGTAACCACGCGGATTCTCTGCGTGTAACTTCGGAGGATTGTCCATTCTTCTTGGGTTAGAGCTCTATAGAACATGTTGTGCTGTTGAAGCTGAGACGAAAGGCGATCACTATCTGCAGTAAATTGACAGATGGGAGCGGACTCACCCATGATTTTTCATAGAATTCATGTGGAATGCACTGCGTTACGGCAGACAGGTTTCTCAACTCTGACCAGAGGATATCCAAGGCCGGTTGCTGAAACGCGCGACATGTCCTTGCTAAAGCAACCATGTCGGAATTATTCTGGGTGTATGGCTTGAAGGGTGGGTGGTACGAGGGTGGACGGAAAACATATTTGAAGATGTTAAGCTGGATTTCCGGTATTTCAAGTGCATGATGCATGGCTTGGAGTTATGAGAGGGGGAGTCGATGGCTAACGAAGCCAAGGCGATATGGAAGATCTATGAGCAGGGGAGGATGTTGTAAGTGGATCGATATCAAGCCGGCAAATTTATACCTTGGGCCCCACTGCCAAAGCATTGACACCTCCACACCTCCACACCGTTGACCACCACCACAACAAAAATAAAGAGCTTTGACAAAAGAAGGAAAAAAAAGAATCCATTTGGATATTAATTGTTCGTGCTCGATCGGTAGTCATCCACACATCGGCTTGCCCGTCCCGAGTTACGCTGATATGTTTCACATATTCAGCCCTGTACCGATCATCATCTATCACATTGGCATGCCAATATGTGCACTGACTGTCCATGGTATGATGGGTTATGAGCTCATCGGTTTAACGTGCACGAGCAAACACGGACCAAGGCAGCGACGAGGCTCTGTGATGTGTGGAAAATGGGAATTCTGATTAATTTCTAGATTACACTATCGTCAGCTTTATTTGGATGTACGAAATATTCCCTGAGGAAGCTAACGACTGAAGCACTCACGACGGGCCCAACCATGTCCGTGGAACCCACCACAGCCAAAACGTCCATTCGAAGAATGTGGCCTGTTCAGTGTCCACACATACACAATAGATTGCAAGTCTGATACGCTTTGTCTCGACTCACAGTCCACATTTACCATCGGCGGCTATCCACAAAGCCTTCCGAGACAATTTCCTTTTGTTTTATGAATCTACCACAGATGATGATGAGAGCGAGGGGATGAGGTTGGCGGGGGAATGGTTGAGCTAGGAATTGAGCTGATAGTGGAGGTGGTGCGGACCATGGAGGAGCCGGATCTGGGTGGGGAACGATAGATGGCGAGGACGGCGTCACCATATGCTTCTTCCTTGACCTTGACGTTGTACACGACGCAGTCCTCGGCAGCGAACCTGGTTAGCTTGTCCTCGAACTCCCGGCGCCGCGGGCTGTACAGTACTTGCAGGGATTGAAAAATCTTCTGTGACAATCACACCCATTTCACCAGTCCCGATCCGACCCAGAGTCATCGTTCAATGTTCAGGCAATTCTCGCCAATGTTGGCACGTAGCCGAGCTCGCTGATTGTGCATTCATGATTGCCTACCCACATCGGCTTCCTAGTCACGAGAGCGCCGTCAGGCTAGGATTCTAACTCAGAAGATAGCGAAGTGGAACGCACTAGTACTGGTCATACTTGTTCCTGCAAGACCCGTGGGCCGTTAGGGTACAGCTATTAATATCTCTAGATGTGATCGAAGGTCCCAGACAGCCCGCCGGATCCCCACTTACATGGTTTGTTCAATCCTCGGTGCTGTTTGTCCGCTCACCGGGATGCGTAGGCGTAAGGCTCAAGTTTCGTAGAGGGAAAATATCCTTGGAGAACTTTAGGGGAAGGCGATTTGCAGAGCGCGACTCATTTGCGCCCGACAAAACTCTCCTCCGAGTCCACTTCGTGGGAGTCGCCGAGGACTAATAGAGGCTTTGAAATATAACACAGACAAACAACGCCAGACTCGTGTCGTGTCGATCACTAGTACTGATCCTGTGTGAGAGTCAGCAGCAGCGAGACGCTTGGCAATATCAACAAGTTGTTTTCAACATGACGAGTGCTGATGGACAAGGTCATCTTCTATCGTTGAAGGTGATGCGGGTATCTGTGCGTGCTCTCTTCCGCCGAGTTCCCCTCGACACGAACGATAACCATCGCTGTTGATAGCGGCCCGGACTCGCGGCTGCTTGGGAACCCTTTTATTCCAGCTCTCCATCTTTCTCTGCTCACTCTACTGCGTCAATACTCTCCCTGCAAGGCACGACCCCGCTCCCCGGTCACCCCAAGACCCTTCGCGACCTCACTCATGTCTCCGAATTCCTCACCCTCCCATCTGCATTCGGTGCCATTCAGCTTGGAGAAATGTTTTCCTGCTGCATCTCTGTCAACAACGAAACCCACGCCGCGGTACAAGGCGTTCACGTCCGCCTCGAGATGCAGACCGCGAACTCCAAGTTACTCCTGTCTGAACTCGGTGGCGCGGACCGCACGCTCACGGCGGGAGACGGTCTCGAGCACGTCGTTCACCATGAGGTGAAGGATCTCGGACAACACGTGTTGGCGTGTACGGTCACGTATCGGCTTCCACCTGGGTATCCTTATGCGCCGGGTCCGGTGGAAGGCTCTGAAGACCCGAGCATGCAGAGTTTTCGCAAGTTTTACAAGTTTTCGGTGCGTTTCTCTATGTACCCATTGGGAACATGTATTGGATCTCATGACGACGACGCGGATCGGTCAGGTCACTAACCCCTTGTCAGTCAAGACAAAAGTCCACACCCCAAAATCCCCTTCTGCCCTCATCGACCCCCTGGAACGCGAAAAAGTGTTTCTCGAAGTTCACGTCCAAAACACGACCCAAGAAACCATGTGGTTCGATCGGATGGAGTTCGAATGCGCAGAGGGCTGGCAGGCGTTGGACGCCAACCGCCTCTCCACACCCAGGCCCTCAGACGACGGCTCACAGACCCAGAAACAATTATTTTCCGATTCGATGGCACTCATGCAACCTCAGGCCATCCGACAATATATCTACGTTCTCTCGCCCAGCAACATGTCCATCTTTCCGATAACACATCCGCCCGGGACTGTCATTCCCCTCGGCCGACTCGATATCTCATGGCGCTCCAAATTCGGTGAACCAGGACGTCTCTTGACCTCTGTGAGAGGTGTTTCCTACCATTTTTCTTGCTCCCCACGCTGACATGCAAGGTTACTCGTCTCTCCATGCGCCTATAGATGCTCTCGCGCAGAATCCAGGGTCCGACACAACTACCACCAATACCATCGCAGCCCCCTAGCGCTATCCCGCCCTACCTCCAACGTGCACCGCAAGGTGGCCCCTCCAGTCCATCCAGGCCTCGCTCTCCCCAGCTCCCATCATCCCGACCCAACTCACCGCCCCCGGGTACAATCAGACCAGGTTCTCCCTTTCGTCCCCGACCCCAACCCGGAGGAACTCCAACCTCCGTCCCGCGTCCCCTTTCCCCCGCCCCAGGTTCCCAACCACAACCACAACCGCTCGTCATCCCGGAACCACTTTCAGATCTAGACGTCGATCTCGTCGTCGTGCGACGCGCTGGAGACGGGGTCCGGGTGGGGAAACCCTTTACGCTCGCACTCAGGCTCAGCGTCGCGGCCACGCTGCCGCGAGGTCGACGCCGTCGAGTCCGCTTCGTCGTGCAACATCTCGTTCCACGGCGGGTGTTGGGCCAGAGCTCATCAGAGACACCCATGGTAAGTCCGACACCATCCACTCTCTTACGTCCTTGACGACCTCGACGCAGGCACCGGACAACGTCGCAAGCGATGTGACGCTTGTGTCGTCGCCTGAGAAATTGGTCGCTACCGAAGAGGACCCACTGCAATCGCTGCCACCACCTTATTTCGAGACGCTGGACGAAAGTAGGAATGCAAAACTCCGTGGATGCTCGTTCCTTGGCTCATCCACCGTTCCGTTGGACCCCTTCGACCTCACCCAATTCGACGTTCCAACGAGCGACGCGCCTCGCGTCGAAGCAAGCCAAACGTTCGAACTTACCTTCCTACCACTTCGCACAGGCTTCGTGTATGCAGGCGGACTTCGACTTATTCTGGTCATTGATCATCTCTCGGACGCAGATACAGAGACGGGTACATATCCTTCTGCCAAGGAACCACGTACGTTGAAGGAACTGGATGTCATCGCAGAGGTATGGATCCAGCCGTGACAACAACCATTATTTGTTCTACGAATGCTTCGCTATTGTATGTTACCCAAGCTCGTGACCTCGACGCCCAGTAGTCATGCAGTAACCCACGGGTGACTGACGAGTTGGTGGACGGATATGAGTGCATGGTAGCGCACGTCCGGGTTTGGGTGCGTCATGAGTTCCATGGCTCGTGCCTTGGCTCCCAAGTCTGTGATGACTCTGGCAATGCAAGGTTGATTTGGTGAAACTGGTCCACAGGGGAATAACTCACTTCTTCCCTCGTTCATAATGTTTGACATATTGTCCGAGATCGTGCACTGCCACGGCGAGTACGAGGGAGTCCTCCGTATTCAGTAGGCGGATGAGGATTCTGGGCAGAAGCTAGATTAATCTCCAAGCATGCGATGTGTAGTGTAACACCAACTTGAGCTGTTCAAAATCCTTCTCGTTCAGCTTGGAAGCATTTTCCCGCCAAAAGTCGTCCGACTCGTGCACAGGCGTCCAGGACAGATGACCGGATGCCAGCTCAGAGATATATTCATCGTAAGTCCTTGAATCCGCGTCAGCAAGCCGGGAACATGATGTCACTACGACACCCACGTCAAGCTGTCAAAGTTGCGTTCTAGCTCGTCTCGGACAAACTGGACGTCTTCCAGAATATCTTCGTCAGAGAATTTACGAGCGGAGAGGTTCTTGGAGAACGGAAGTAATTGCGCGACCAATATGGCTGGCAAATTAGCAGAAGGAGCTTTCGTAATCAAATTCTGGTGGAAAAGAAGCGTGAGGGATGAAGAGCAAGCAAAGGGAATGCTACATACTCGGAACGTGGCGACGATCACGCGAATGACCTTCTCTTTAGCTGCAGCCTGAGCAACCGAGATCAAGAGGGGTATGATGTCGAATTTCCTGCCAAATTGTTTAGTGATCACCGTTGTCGTGAAGAAAGTAAAGGTACTGACTTGTTGATTTGTGCGGCGACGTCTTGCTCGAACGTCAAAAGCCACAAGCAGAATATGACTTGGTAGCTCATCTGAGGGGTGGGCTTGTTGCGAAGGATTTCTACCAGCCTGCACGAGAAAGTTGGAACCCTGGTAGATAAACCAAAAGGAGTGCGACATACCCAGCGATGATACCGGGGATGGCCCAGACTGCTCGTCGGCAATCTGGGCGGGCTAACAAGGCTTCGAGACATTGTACTGCGACTTCACGCTTGTTTGATGATTGGCCCTGAATGAGAGAAGCGAGAACCCTCAGGAAAGGTTGCAGGTGTTGGTGTTGAAGTGGGGTGGACTCGGAGCTGAGGAGTATGGTGAGGATCTGTGCAGACTTGAGCTGCACGAATTCATCTTGTGCCTCCAGAGTCCTGTATGTCACATAAAGTTCTGTCTATCAATCAGACGAGAGGAAGAGGTACCTTAGCAGCGGCAAGTAGGGCAGGTCGGGATCCGACTGTACAGTCCTGGCGAACAGCGCTATCCTTTCGTCATGATCTACCGGTTTACATCATTGAATTGATTGTGATCCGAAAGCAAGCATGCGCAACACACCCAAGAGCGCGTCTGCGATTAAGACGAGGAGACACTGCATGGTATCGACTCTCTGAAGCTTCTTAAGCAGGCGGAGATAGAGTAGCGCGTATTTCTGGCCATCTGAGACGAGGATAGACTCAACCTTTGCCCTGGGTTGTCTGTCTACCTTTTTGATGAGGACGAGCTCCTCGGAGGTGACGAGTCCGGCACGCTGGTATCCCTGGCCAACGGGGTGAGCTGCGAAGATCGAATAAAGGTCTGATCGCACCTCCCATGGAACTGGTTTCGACCTGATCTTTTCCGAGTTCTCGTCGAGGTATGCATTAGACACGAGCGAGACCGACATGACGAGCAAAGCGCAAGTTTCTCACGGGGGGTACTCACAAAACGCTCATGATCGCTCCTCAACTTTGCAGACGCGCCTTTGCGACAGAGGTGACGTCGAGCACCCGCACGCGCCCAAACTTGCACGCCGCCGTCATCCTCAACCGCTCGCCGCTCCTTACCCGCACCCCGACTCCCTTTGAAAAAGCGTTCTATGCCTACCAAGCTCGCATACACCGCGCCCTGCGCAACCCCATCCCAACCGAGTTCTACTTCAAGCAAGGCTCGCCACTCGAGACGCGATTCAATATCGAGGAGAAAAGACGCGAGCGCAGGGCGTTCGGCGCACCGTTTGGCATGGATCCCTCTGAGGAACGCAACGAGGCGACCGAGCTCATGGAAATAGCCATGAAGGACGAAGTGGACGAGTCCATGCCGCGCATCCACAAAGCAGACGAGTCCAACGATCTCAAGGACCTCAACAGGAGGGGTCAACGCAATCTCTATCTCATTCTCAAAACGCGAGAAGACGACAAGGACGTATGGCGGTTTCCACAAGGCAACGTAGAAAAGGGCGAATTTTTACACGTGGTGAGTGTCGCTGAGACGTGGCTGGTTGAATATATTTAGACAATTTCCAAGGCTGCGCATCGAAGACTCGATACAGAGTGTGGACGACATATGGATACCTGGATAGTGGGTCGGAACCCAATAGGCGTCTACCATCCTCCTAAACAGAGCACCCAAGACGTGAGTTTTACCCCCGTCATGAAAAATTTATATACTAACCGGTCCTGCGTAGGACGTTGTCTTTTTTTACAAAGCCCATATTCTTGCAGGGCAAGTTCGCCCAGACCCAGATCGATACCGAGACTTTGCATGGTTAACCAAGGGTGAGATTAGCAAGCGGACAGACAGTGACTACTGGCTGGGTGTAAAAGACATGCTATCAGATTTTTAACGTATCTCATCGTATTCTGTTTTTGGCTGTCGATATTAATGATCAGCATGACACAGTCCCCGGGTCTTGACTGGGAGCGAACGAGGCATGTCGGCGCCCATTACGCTATGCGACTGTGTACGGTCAGTGGGTGTGGGCTGCCGCGAGGGTCTCGGAGGAAGACGTACCGATGGCGACCTCAGACATGTCCGGGATAGACCTCGTGCGTCTAAGACTGCTTCGACCGCTCCCTGCCAGTGCCACCGCACCTCGTTCATCAAATGAACCGCCGCCACCCGCGTCTAGAGTATAGACTCATACCACCCACTCAATGTTTTTGTCCAAATGGCAGGTGCCAGTGAAACCTCCATCCTCGCGCGCGAAGTGTTTGCTTACACACTCCGCGAAAAGCTTCACGATCCCGAAGCAGACGTCATCAAGCCCCTCCGATCTCTCGATCATGAAGGTGCCGGCTATGCCTTTGACCTTGCTGTCCTGCGCAGCCTCAGACCGAGCCCCAATGTATCACAGCACCAGAGCCGAGTCCCTGGAGACCTCCAAAGACTGGAGGAACGCCCTCTGGATGAGTTGCAGCATCCCGAGTCCATCGCAGAAGCACCGACCCTGCCCCCGCCCCAGGACACGTCGGGAGGGGCCAGCCTGACGGTGTCGAGCATTAAGTTATCCATAGCCACTGCCAAGCTGACGTCATTAGCTCCGCCACCCGACACCGTGTCCCTGCTCAACGGATCTCTCGGGAAACTCCAAACCGTGCCTCGTGACGGGCGTGAGGTCGCCCCATGAGATGCTTCATCTTGTGCGCGAGTCAGGACTCAGCAGCGCAACGTGCCCACTTCCGGGTTGCTCTAGACTTCATTTTTTCCCGTGTCGCTGTCCCTTGCGAGCAATACCAGGGTAGGGGAAGATGGGGTGGTGACGACATCTTGGGCATAACCTGTAGTATGACCGGTCTGTGCTCGCCAGTTTGTGCAGACAGTGTCATTGCAGCACCGCAACCTGTCTATGCATTGCATGTTTGCCATCCGCGTACATCCCACACAGTATTCAAACTATAACACACTGGATTTAACCACACAAACATTTTTCACATGAAATTGTTTTTGGAATAGTTAAACAATTACCATAGCATAACATCACCCCTCCAGTAGGGAGAATGGATTTACTATCACATCACTACTATCATGTTGCATTTGAAATGGACAAAAAAAATAACATCAGTGTTGCCCAGAGTCCCAGACTGAACTAGCTGCTTTGCCAGTTATACTAATTACACGCCATTACTAATATTTTTAGTACACTCAATGTACCCATGCCTGCCAGTGTGACTGTTGTGCCACCTACTGTGAACACAGCGTCGAGTATTATGTGTATCACATTGGTGTACAGACAGAGGATCTGTGCTGCATGGGTACATCAAACACGATCTGATCTGACCACTGGATCAAACAATTCTTAAACAGCAGTCTATCCCATTCTTTGACATTCAAATATTTGTCTCTATATCCTACTAGGGACAACGCAAAATACTACCAATGTGCCCAGGTTGCGGCAGCATATGCTCCAGCCTTTGCGAACCACAATCCAACCATTGACTCCTCTACTCTAACCACTGGCAAACAAAAGCTGCAGGATTGTCTGGGTCAGGTAGTATGTAGCCACAGCCCAGCATCAGCAGTTTGCTGTGATCAGAAGAACACTTCACGTACCTGCCAAGGCATGTCACGGTGTTGCACTAGAATGCCGTGCTGCAGCTTGCCAGTGGGCCTGCATCTTAGCTAAAAAAAGGGTCATCATCTTCGTCCTGATGGTTCTCCGAGTGGCAGTAATGCTCCATGAGTCCAATTTATCTAATGAATGTCCATTCTTGTCATAGAACAGAATCCTAGAGTAGATCCAGAATATAAACATAAAGCTTCTAAACTCACATGTTATAGTGCTGGCAAATCTCAACTCCCCACACCTTGTCTTTTTTTATCTCTGTAATCATGTTATAGTAGAACAGATGATAGTCAAATGTTCCGGAACTTCCATCTGTGGGCCTGTGGCCGACCAGCAATTCTTTGAGGATATCACATAACAAGCCTATAAGATGTGGGTCATGATATGGTCTGCTTTCATATCATACTATAAGACTCACCAAAACACCGTGCCCGTAGTATGCAACTGCTGCCCAGGTGCAGGCAAAAATTCTCTCAGGCTGCCTGTGCAATTCTTCTAAAATCGCGTGTTGCAGTGTTGCTGCCATGTTCTGTTGTGTTGCTGTGATGTCCTGCAGGGCATCAGTCATTGCATCAAGCTTAAACACAATTATTAGCTATTAATGTAATTGTTAGTACTAACTTTAAGTTACTTACACAATTGAGAAAGTGGAGCATAACCAGTGGTGGTTTGATGCCAATCCAGTTTGGCACATTCAACATGAGAGGCCTATCAGCATTACTAGATACTTGATTACTAGAACAATAAAAAAAAACTAAAAACTCACGTTGGTGGTGTGACTGGTGTCACAGGAATTTCAGCATCCATGGTGAGGAGGATGATGGTGGTGCAATGCAGGACAAGACACCCCATTGTTATAGTTTTTCATAGTGTTCCAATCATTCAATGGAATGTACCACTGCATTGTTTTATATATTTCCTTTATTTAGGGGTATGCCAAGCCACAATTGGTCTCCACCGATTGGGCTATGACAATGATGGCAATGTGGCATCATCGTCCATGGTGTCTCTTAGATTCTTACTATGGCATTCCTGAATTAGAAACTGGTGACACTCCTTAACGACCGTTGAGGATGCTCAACATTGATAGCAATTTCCTAGAGTAGTGCAAGTTCTTAGTTGAGGAGGTTTGTTGAACATCTCTCCATGATATCTCTATCAAGATTATGAATATGTCACATACTAAGGACAGAATATGAAAGGAGAGTGAGAATGTACTCAGGAGCCAGAAAACTAGAAGAGTCCAAGTGACCACTCATTTCCTGACCAAGCTTTTCCAGTCTACTCAGGCTGACTGGTTTACATGTTATGTTCCATCGTCATCCTGTGAAGAAATCAGAGTGGTGTGTGATATGATATGTCGAGAAGACGAACAATAACCCCTGAATAATCTACTCGTCTCAAGTCCCCTTCGCCAACGTCTTCCTCAAGTCTACATTTTGCTTCTCCAGCATCTGGATCCTTACCTGGGCCTCGTACATCTTCAACTTCATCAAGTACTTTCACCTCTCTATCGATGCACACTTGCTCTTCCACAGAGACTGGGAAAACTCGTCAGGACCAGTGATTTCTTTTAGCGCGGTAAGCTCGGCTTCGCAAGCTTTGATCATGTTCTCCGGCGCGCCAGTGATCAGCTTGTTGTTTACAGTTGGCATGTCTTATGTTATTCGGAAGATGGTATCTGCCAGTGCAGCACAGTCAAGAGTGTCGCCATGGTTGGAGATATGCAGAACTACCCACCGTTTACAAGTCTCTCAAAGGCGGATTTAAACACGGGCTTTCCTGGTCGTATGGTCGACGGGCGGCCTGGCCACGGTACCTGTCAAGCTTCCCTCCAAACGCCCCGAATGGACGCAACTCACCATTCATGGTTCCGATGGATATCAATTCCACATGCTCCATAGAACGCAGGGCGTGCTCATCTCCTTTGAATGGGAATTTGGCCAACACGTCGTAATAGGGAAGCTGTATCATGCATTCATGGGCCTTGTCCAGAACTTAGCACGATACGACGGGGAAGACTTACCTCAGCTTTCTGTGCAAGCTGTTTGAGAATAGTCCATGCTTATTCACGTGTCCACGACAACGCTTTCGCATCTTCGAGGTCCTCCCCAAACGCATTCTTCCGGAGCTCTCCGATGCTACGGGAGATAATGTCTTCGACAGCATCCTCAATGGCTTGACCGCTGCGGACTTTGTGGATTAACTGGAGGCTGTGATCAACGCAGTCCTGGATTGATGAAGGTTGGTTCACTCACGATCTGGAGATCGCTCGCACGACCACCAAGGCATTTGATGCTGGCTACTTCTCGTTTTGTAAGCTCGGCAGGCATGCCGGCGTCGTGTTTCACAAATGCCAGGGAACTGCCAACGTCTGCATCGTATAAGGGGATAGCGCTCAAAGGCTTTGTTGGGAGAGCTGGTGATACGAACGATGTTAAATGAATCAGTCAATCGATCAGTCAGGTCTTACCGCGTGTGATTAGCTTTGCGTTTTCTCTGTTGTCGCTGTTGATAATGACATGCGCAATCTAACAATATTTATTGAGGACTGGGTGGATATGAGTCGTGACCTGACTGCTTACCTTGTTCTCGACCAGCGTTGCCGCCCACTGGCTAAGCACTTTCTGTAGCTCCTCCCTGTATGCGCTACCGTGTGCACCATAGTTCTTGATGAGCACTATGGGAAGTGTGGCAATGGCCGCAACAGGCTCCTCTGCAGACCTTTCCTTCCTTATGAGCTCGTCCTCCCTTTTGAGATTCTCCATCATGAAGAGTCCATCCATCTCGTCCATTCCGAAGGTACTGTCCTCTACGCTGAAGAGCTCATCGCCGACACCAAGCTCGGACATGACACCATTTCCTGCAACGCAGTCTAGCCTGCCATCGTGCCAGGTACCCTGGCGAATACGTTCTGCTCGACGCGCATCCTCGATTTTGAGTTCTTCTGCTTCGATTTAAGCTTTGAACTCTCGCTTGGTTTCTTTGCAGAGCGATCGGTTCACATTTATGAGAGTTGATCCAACGACTTCGAGGATCTGCTTCAGCTGGACTGAGAGGGAGTTGCTCAAACCAGCTTCACGCATGTGTATGATGGATAAATTGCATGTTGCGAAAGAAGCATGACCAACCTTTTTGACCAATGACGCCCACGCTCGCGATATCAATAACATTAGTTAGAGAATTAAAAACGCTAAAGATCGGTCTGTTAAAGATCGGTCTGTAGCCTGTTTGGTGCGCTAGAGCAGTCACGAGTCTGGTGTCAGAGGTGGCTTTGTTGAGCTCTGCGCATTCAATGACCAGAGCTTTCCTGACAATAATACGTTGAGATTTCCGAAAAAAAGGGAACGAAAGCTTTACGTACCGACCACTGTCTTGCAATACGGCGGATACCAGTTGCGACTTTCCGCTGCCCTGGGGGCGTAAACGAATGCAACGGTCGCTGTGAACCTTGTAAGTGACACGGACATCATACAGAAAACAATCATACATGGAGGGTCGATAAGGTAGCTTCTTGAATCAATATCTGCTTCTCGGCGTTCCTTCCATCCACTTAGATCCGTCACTGGTGTATCTTCAGGGATGGAGAGGGAGAATCGTTCGAGAGCGTGAGTCCGCAACCATTTGAAGAGCCCATACTCTTTTGAGGATTCAGCATTCTGGGTAATGATCAGCAAGGAGCTAGCAAACCTCTGTAATCGAACCAGTTCAACATTTTGCCTTCAATGGAGAGGCTCGCCGCATGGGATCAATGTGCACAGTAGGTTATTG